>CAJNOP010000002.1:3034880-3072725 GCA_905250075.1 Rotaria sp. Silwood1
TAAAATATATTGTGTTTCATAACTATGCATTCATCAAGAGCACCATCTTATTGGGATTTTTTCTCTGAATTTCCATGAAATATTGTTTCAAATAGCTTCAATGATCTGTTTCTAATGTAATAAAAATAGACAGGTGCGATATGACATATTGACTGACGTCATGTTGACTGTATACTTATTAATCATGACCCAACGAAAATCGTTTTTTTGTTGTTTTCGTTATTTTGAACAGAGTTATTGCTTTGCTAATATTTATACAATATAGAATCAAAGTACACGAACTTAAGCATGTCTTCGTTGTTATTTTGGCAACAGAATAAAGCATTTAAAATTTGTTGTCTATCTCTTAAAATATTTTTTTTTCTCAAAATTAACAAGATGTAGCAGTATGATTCGGTCTTTTTTTCCGATTGGAAATATCAATAGACCATCCAAAATATATCCCTATTTATGCAATCGAATTATTATAACATTGATTGTAGCGCTAGAATACTATTCTAACATACAATATTATTACTGTACACCTCTTCGATTTCATTTTATTGTGAATCTTCTACAAAAACAATCGATAGTAACGAATATATCCGAAATGACCAAAGATCTTCGTATTTGTGATGATTATCTTCAATTTCAAAATCATTTAAAAGATTTAAGAAAATTAGATGATTTAATTATAAATACACTTAATACAACAGTTCTTACAGCTACATTTCGTTCTCAAGGTTCTGATGCAGCCAAACAATGTCAAAAACTTGGTGATGAAGTATTTTAATTATGTTTTTGAAATCTTTTCTTTAAATTTTATATGAATATTTAGATTGCTTCACGTGCAACATATCGTAGTGAATTAATTTCTTCTTGTTTATCACGTACAAATGATTTAATAGCAGAAAATGATTCGAATGATAGTCATCGTAAAGCATTAATATTTCAACGACGACAATTACAAAATGAACGTAATGTCGAAGAAATTGTTCGAACAAATACTGAGAAAGTAAATCAAACACAGAAAAGAAAACATTTTTTTCTACGTTATATATTTTTGTTATTTTTTTTTTTAATTTAGGCATTTTATGAACGTTGTCGAGATTTTTATACACCTTCTAAAACTGCCTCAACATTTTCATCATTGAAATGATTTAACACGAATAATAAGAAGCAAAGAGAACATTAGTGTGTGTGTGTTTGATTGTTATTACTTAGGCTGATTGGCAACTCAGTAATGATGTTATTAGTATAGTTTGAGATATTGTTTTCATTGTTTTTTCTTTGTTTTATATGCTGTCACTCTTGTTACCATAACTGATCTTTCTGTGCTTTCAGATTGAAATGAATACGATGTTTCAGTTTTTGTTTCACTTATAGGTAATAAAAAGACTCTAGCCATCTTTATTTCATTTTAATTATTATTGTTTGATTAGTTTATAAAGATGTCTGAAGTCTTTTAATAATATGATAGTATTGAAAAAAAAAGAATTATCTAAAATAGTTAACGAAATTATATTAGTTTATTTTTTTGTTTTTTTCTGAATGACCTAACAGTCGTACAAAATTTTCCGGGTTCTCATATGTTTAATTTGTTTAAATTTATCATAAGTTTGTATAACTTTTTATTAGTCTGTCTACTTTTCGGATATATAAATGTTAAAGTCCTGAAGAAAAATTTCAAAGTTCTGTTAAAACTCTCGAATTAACACTTGCATAGTAATTCTAATTGATTGACATTGATATTTGAGAATCTATTATTTTATGACAAGATAACTCTCAAATAAAAATTCGATTGATTATGAATTTTCTTGTATGAGCTAACAAGGGAACCTTATCAGATAACTCTTTTCGACTTCAATAGTTTTTCTACCTATACAAGATATCCTAAAAGTTATTTGTTAAATAAAACTTTAATAACTCTTCAACGATTGAAGCGATTCACATAAACTTTTCATCATTTCATAGGATATGCTTGGAAGTTTTATTTTATATGATGTCACCCTTAAGTATTGTTTCCAATGATCAGCATCTACTCTAAGGCATAAAACCAATGAATACAGCTAATTTCAAGATTAATATGATCTTATGATCGATTCTTATTAATAACAGCGATGTTGAAACAGACTTTATGCATCGGTTTTCTACAAATGTTTTGAAACAAAGTTTTATATCTTAGTGTTAATGCCGATCATTTGTAATAATAGTTATAAGTACAATCATATGAAGTAAAACTTCCAAGAATATCTTATGAATTGATGAACAGTTGATTGAATCATTGAAGAAGTATTGCACTTGTATGTCACAACTGACTTTTGAAGCATTCTGTACATATTACATAGTGTCCTAACTAAAATCCTAAAATCATTTTAGATTCCTATTAAGAATTGACTAAGCTATTGAATTTTTAATGTCTATTTTCTAGTGGCTAATATACGATCTCAAGTTTTTGAAAAAATTTTATCTTCGAATTTTGACCTGAAGCTTTGTGCATATAAAGACTTCAGCTTGATTAACTTCCAAAAAAAATTCAGAATTTTTGAACAAAGTCAACTCGAGATATGTAACTTTCAGAATATAGGTCTTTTTCCATGGATAGCGTACCATCATGCATTTTATTGAAAGCTTCGTATTTCGAAAAGACTACTCAAAACCTCTGAACTTTTTTATGAAAGTTAGTCTAGTAAAGTTCTCTATATGCGCAAGGTTTCAAATCAAAATTGAAAAATACGATTTTCCCTAAAATCTGAGGTCGTACAGGATCCTCTTAAAAATAGACATGTTAAAAAATCGCCAATGTAGTTAAATCTCAATAGGAATCCAAACCATTGTAGGATTTTTATTAGAATATTATTTAATATCTATACACAAAAAATTATTGATATTAGAAGAATGCATCTGAATAGGCTTCCTCGTAAGTTATGAACATAGTTCTAATATGAGCATTCTTTTGAATGACATCCATTATTTTTTTTCATTTTCAGTTTCTTATCAGATTTGAAAATGTGGAAGTTCGAAGGAGAAAAAAGGTAACTACGTAAGTTCCATTTATCTGTAAGATTACTTCTGTCTTAATTGGAAAGGATAATTTGTAATTTATTTCTTTTTATTAGCAAATTTTTGTATCGTTGAATTAACATTGAATATTAGAAAGAAAAAACAATACGGAATATATTGAATTGATCGTTTAGTTTCTAGAAAAATAAACGTTTTGAATTGCCGCCCAAATTTATATTTCTTATACCAATTTGTATGAGCATTTTGTGGACGTGCCGACAACAATATTCTCAATTAATTGTTCGACATTTAACTTCACAGATCATTCGACCAATAATAATGGGCAATCTATTTAACAAAAATCGTAAGGCACCCTACCCTGGTACTACAGATGTTTATGTAAGATTTTATTAAATTTAAACATGAACTATTATTATATTTATTATGAATTAGAGAACAGCCATATCCAATGAAAAAATTCCTTGGAATGTCGATTGGCCTGATTATGAACCAACTGAATACACATCAGAAAAAGTTTTGCAAAACCCACCATGGGCTGATGATCCTAATGCGTAAGAATGTTAAAACTTTATTATGTTCTTTATAAATTTATTTTTATAGAAAAAAGATTAAAAATTATAATGCATTGGATGGACAAATTGATAGAAGAAGTTTTATGGGTAAGTATGAAATTGATCAAGAAACAAATCGACCAAAAAATCCTCGAGGTCGTACTGGATGTATGTATTGAAATTCCAATATTTTGACTTTAATTTATATGATAAACGTTGTTTTTAGTGTCAGGTCGTGGTTTACTTGGTCGATGGGGACCGAATCATGCTGGTGACTCGATTATAACACGCTGGTCAAAAGATCAATATGGTAGCAAACAAAAAGTTTTAGAAATTCTACTCATCACTCGAAAAGATACTGGCAGTTTAGCTTTACCTGGTGGTATGATTGATCCAGGGTAAATATTTATATATTGCACTATAAAAGTTTTTTCGCCAGCTCTTAGGATAAATATTCAACGGCTGATTTTAATACATTTATTTAAAGTACTGTCTTTCAGCATCAACACGATTGTACATTTGAACAAACTAGTTTTAATATTATGTTGTCGTCGTCGAACTGAATTCAATATAGTTGATTTTTGGCTTTTGAGAATAAGAAGTCACAGGAACTTAGATTTGAAGATGAGAATTTAAAGATTGCTTTGCTGACTTCGCTATGATACAGTTTTGAAGACTTATGTCTACAGAGTTGTAGACATACCAAATTGAGTTTAGGATAAAATCAGTTTTTAAAAGCATCAACTTGATCACAACTAGATTTCAAAAGAAAAAGCCACTATTCTATTGTCTGCGCTTTTGTTTGAACGAGCTTCGATTGCACATAGTTCATTTTTGGTCTCTCAAACTTTTGATTTCTTTTTTGTTTTTGGATCATGATAATAGAATCGTGATTTGTCACCAGTTACAATGTTGAATACACGACAAGATTGACTTTCTTCAAATCTCTTCAATGAAAGACGACAATATTCGATACGCTACTATTATTGAATGTTGATTAACTAGTGTGGTATTTCACTGAGCACAAGCTTTGTAAACTTCAATTAGTTGTGAATAGTGAAATTGATTGCTGGTGAACTAATACTCAAGGTATTTTCTATTTGTTCGTATGTTGAATGGTAATCACGGTCAATTATTGTTCGCACAGCATCATTCGGTTGTTCATTAACAGTTGCTCGAGGACGACCTAAATGAACAGCAGCTTTAACCCTAAAACTTATTTGCTGGAAGTCATGAAACCAATGGAAGCTCTCTGCGGTTTGAAGTTGCTTGGTCCTTTCCTGCTTATACTAAATGAGTATGGCTGTCCTTGTATGTTAGATCCATTTTATAGTCATGTGAAAGTAGAGTATGAAATTATTCATGTGAGATTTGAAAAATTCATATCGAAAATGACGTGACCGTGATCTGAAAGATATGAAATAATATAACGATATGTAAGACGTGGAAGTCTGAGATTTTTCACATAATTCTAAATATGTCTGAGACTTTTAATAGAATTCTTGTCATTCAATTATAACTTTTAGAAGAACTGAACGACAAAACTTTTGTAGTGCCGTATGCATTATATATTTTATCCATTTAACTGATAAGTCTTTGTTTAGTGAACAGGCATCAACAGCAATTAAACGGGAATTTATTGAAGAAGCTATGAATTCGAATCCTGATGCTGCCGCACAAATTGAAGACTTATTTCAATTAGCTACTTCAGTAAAAATATATATATATTATTTCAAATCATCTAAAATGCATTTATTGTTTTTAAATAGGCCTACAAAGGTTATGTTGATGATCCAAGAAATACAGGTAAAAAAGCTATTATTGCAATCCCTGCAGAATTAGAATATGAAACATCATGCAGATGCTCTTGCTAATCACTGGAAGATTGTTTATTCTATTCATTTTGAAACACATTTCTCCATCACCTTTTTTACTTAATCCTTCAGAAATGCAATCAGCAAATAGTAACGAGACGTTATTGATATATGTCTGTGATCGTATATCAACAATGTCTATCACGATCTGTGATGGTCTCTGCTTTTCATCTATTAGCTTGTATTTACTTCTACTTGGCGTCTGCCATAGTCGGTTAGGCAGGAGGGGAGAGGAAGTCCAAATTTTTTATTCGTCGGCTTCAATACTTCATTTAGATCATGTTTCATAAAATTGAATTATAGTGAAAGAAAAGCCTATTCTCTTCGTTTATTATAGACAATTCCTGGATGGAAACTGAAGCAATGAATATGCATGATGAAACGGGTGAATTAACAAAAAGTTTGCAATTAGAAGCAGGTAATTATTTGATTTTTTTATTGATTTTTAATTGATTCAATTTTTTAATTAATTCATCTTGAATTTGAAGAGAACCATGATATTGTTTCTTGAAATTGTTCAATAAAAATGAGTTTTTTATTGTTCTTTTTGGGTTAGCATTCATATTTGATGGTTTATTATTAAATTCAGATGATATATTTGATGATGTTGATAATTGTTGTGCTTTAAGATATTGTACCATTTCACGATATAAATCAGATCGACCAACTTGACTAATTAAATAAACAAGTTCATCAAGAGTCATTCGATAACGACGTGGAGGAAGGCAAGGTTTTGCTTGATGTGAAACATAAGATGAATACAGTGGATTTTGATAATAAGATGGTGGAATAAATGTTTGTTGAAAAGGACTAGGTGAAATTGGCTGAGGTAAAGGAAGTGTTGATTTTGTATATGACGGAGAATTATTTGGTGATAATTTAGGTGTTAAACTTGATTTAAAATTAGGATCTTTTAAATAATTATCGAGTAAAAGTTCCCATGATGTACGAGGTGGTGGTGGTTTAATAAGTGATTTCATTCGAGATAAATTTTGCGATGGATTAAATTCTAAAGTATTTTCTACCAACTTTTTGTTCGTTTTCTTGTTAATCGTATCATCATATGCAGACGTTTTAGAAAAATATAAAAATAAAATCTATTAATGATAGTTGATTATTCCTAGATCGAAATTAATCATAAAGGAAATGTTTAAAGAACTTATTTTATTCATGTAATAATACAAACAAAATACAATTTAGAAAGTTAATGCGCGTTTTTCTTTTTTAATTTGTCTTTTTCTTTATAGGCGATGATGCATCACATGTAAAATGGGTTCGTTTTGATCGTCATTATAAGTTACATGGATCACATGAATCTATTATACAAATGGTTATTAAACAGCTTGGAGCATATGAATATTGGAGTGATAATTAAAAATCAGGTTGATCAACTATTGTCACGAACAATAAAAAAACTCATTCATATTTTTACTCTATATAAAACTAATCTTTCTTTTTCATATCTTTTTTTTCCTTTTATTTTTATTATTCTCACTTTCAGTCAATCAGTTAAAGGTAGTTGAATATCATATTTTTGAAACTAACGATATCAAAAAACACGAATTTATCATGTCAACAACAAAAAAAATTCTTTACAAAATCAATAAACCATATCTATGAATAACAATATTTAAGCTATTAAAATTTAGAAAATATTCATAAAAATTTGATATTATGATCTGAATAGAGCATACAATGACGTATCTTTTGAAAAAAATATCACCGTTTTTATCATAGAGTTATAGACAAAACAAGGAACATCGTAAACTTTTTGTCACAATCGGTAATAATAATTTGCGTTAATGAATCTTAATAAACTCAACATATCTTCAAAACCACCACTATTATTTGCTCTGTAAAGGACTTTATAATAACATCCTATTTGATCCTTACGCTTATCTGTTCGTTTTATAGTTTTATTGTTGAGGTTTGACACGAATATAAGTTGCATTATCCTATTCAAATGTCCATAGATTTCATACTAGAGCAATTGATCCTCTCCTGTGTATTGTTTATTCTGTTTGCATTTACCTATTTATAACGAATCCAAAAAAAAAATAAGACATGATTTCTCGGTTGATCTTTTGAAATGAAACATTATTATGACCTACCAATGACATTCATACCTTCCAATGTGATCATTTTTCTTTAACTGTAGAAAATAGCATATTTCCAAATAATTAATTATTCAGAAATATTATTTTCTACGAATTGAACCGTAAAAGCGATTTTATTATTTTTTAAGCTATTTTGTATCAGAATCTAAATTTAGTAAGTTAGGTACTTGAAAATAATAAAAGTCATTCAAAAATCACTCATATATTTCTTCGCATTTGATAGCTCAGATCTATGATTTCGGCACCGGGATTCATGCATTTCCGACAGATTATTTTCGTCAGAAAGAGGCTCTTTACAACCGTAAGTGGACAGAGCCAACCACTGTATGTGATCAACAGCTTCCTGTTTCCAAGTTCTTACTTTTATCCCGACTTTTCCTACCAGAAATAATCTGTATTTCGTGACGTACGATGATAAAAAATACCTAAAGAGTGGTTACCATAACTTATTTTTTTCGGATTTTATTTGAACCATCAGATTTATATGGATTTATCTATTGGTAGTATATAATATATTGTAATTATATCTAAAGAGAATTATACTTTTAAAAAGTCAACCTTCACTCTTAGCTAGACATCTGCTTTCAGCCTAGTTTCTTTCGTTTGGTGATTATATTTATATATAGGAATTCATAGAAAACTTCCAATAATTCCCAAAAATAAAACACGCAAGCTATTATGAAACAGAACACGAATAATAACGAAATAAATTCATTATTTTCTGTAGCACGTTTGTATTTATTATTATTCCAAAAAAAAAGAAAAAAAACAAAAGAAATTATGTAAAGTTCACTGCTTTGTTTTTGATGCTCGTTTAACAGCTGTATCATGATTTTTAATTAATTCACGATATTTTTCTGATTTAACAAATTTATCATATTCTCTATGCATGTTTTCATCATACGAACATAATTCAATAATAATTGATTGTTTATTTAAAACAATTTTTAATGGTTTTTCCATTAACTTTTGTTTTGTTTCAATTGTATCACAATCAACAACGAATTGATTTGATATATCATTTGAATTTAATATACAATTTAATGGAACGAATTCAATTGATAATATTGGTTGTTCACTATTAGAATTTTCTTTTGTGGATGAATTTTTTAAACGTTCCATAAGAGCATCAAATAAACGTTGATGATCAATACTGATTGTTACATCTGATGGAAGAATAGCTAATAAAGCATTTGGTTTTTTCTCTGGTGGTCCATTAAAATACCAAACTTTACGATTATTTAAACGTTTTTTTAATTTTTCATATGTTTCTACATTCATTTGACCGTTTTCATCGATTTCATCACGTGGTACATCATAATTAATGCCACCGGGAAAATAACTAAAATGAAAATAGGATAATTGTTTTTCTTTTTCTTTTGAGCGCCTATTGTTTCACATTACCTGATATCTAATGAATTAGCTTTGACATCTTCTAAAAGTTTATTGTGAACAAGCTCAGTAACTAAATCTGATTTACGTAATGGATCTGATCGTGTAACAAGTGTTATAAAACAATCATTATATTCACGTGGTATTGTTGTTAATGGTTTATCATTATCAATTTGTCTTATAACAAAACGCATTGGATTTTCAAGTTTAACTAATTCAGCTTTATGTGTTCGAATTTTATCAGCATATTCTTCAATGATTTTTTCGATATTTGTTACTTGACCTTTTGTTACAGAAGCCGAATCAAAAACTAAATATATACATATGTAAAGAAAAAAGTGGAATTTTACTTTTGTATTTTATAGTTTAATGAATAGATTATGATTTAACTCAAGAAAAGCAAAATACTGCTTTTGATGTGATAGGAACTATACAATTTTCTTTTTACATAATTTCATTAGAATTTGTTGTCATTTAAAAATTGAACGTTCTACAAAAACTTACAAATTTTTGGTTTATATTCAACAAATTTAGTTGTTAATTCTTGATGTATTTCGTCTGATGTCATTCGTTGATGTGTATTTTTCATTCGACGAAAATATTCCATAAGATGATCAGCATCAGCATCAGATAAATTTTTATAAAAGGTTTTTGATGGCCGTATTGTGCCCAAAATAAGTAAACGACGGGCATTTTCATTTAATAAACTTGGTCGACGTTCACGTTTTGAATTATCATCAATACCATAATCGTCAGCATAATCGAAATCCGATGGAGATGATGTATTTTCTTCAGCAGTTATTGGTGTTGGATATTTTTTAATTTGTTTTGATTTATGTTCATGTTCAATTTGATCATCATTATCAGAATTAAAAGAATTTCGACGATATTGATATGATTGTATTGTCGAATCAACTACTGTAGGCTTTGTTCGTTCATTTGTATTAACGGTTCGACTATGTCGATTATCATTTACATTAGAAGAACTTGATGGTATCCGTGGTTGATTTTGGGACATATCATTAAGATTTATTACAGGTACATGTAGTAAATCACTACGCTGAGATGTTCGTGCTGATTGTAAACCTAATAAAAACGAAATTATACAATTAGATTGCGTTCAAATCTATCTTTTCTAGCGACTATTATATACAATAAGACAAGTTTAAGCATAGCGAGCAAGTATGATAACCATACCCTTCCGAACAGTATAATAATTACGATCATGACACATACACCTTAAATGTCTCTGACATCTCCGAACATTTCTTAATCTTGCTGGAAAAAATTAGAATTTTGTTGTTTGTTTTTTTTTTGTAAGTAATGATTGAAAAAAATTTTAATTACATGTAAACCTTACCATCGGTACTTTTGCTGGAACTTAATCGTTGATCAGTTATATTAGTAGGTGATGGAGAATGATTATCTTCATCATTTTTATTCTCTATTGATGAACGACGATCATCTTTGTGAGAACGTCGGTTTGATTCATGTCCTGTAATTTTACTACCAGAATTACGAGCAGTTGGTTTTGTTACTTCATCTTGACCAGTAGCCTGTTGTTGACCCAATTGATAATCAATAACAGAAAGAATTTTAGATTGACTTGATGTTGGCATGTATGAACTGTTTATGCGAACAGAAAAACGACTGATGATAAGAAACAAAAAAAACAAAGTATATATAAACTTACTTGGTGACAAAAATTTAAGAATAAGAGAAGAAAAAACAAACGCACGATTATTTAAATCGACGTTAAAATGTCATAATGCAGTCGATGAAAATGGATAGGCAAATGTTTTGATGCTTTTTTTTTGCAAATTTAACGAACACGAACAACGATGATTACTTTGCAAAGTTGTTTTTTCGTGTTCTATAAGCAGAAAAGATGTAAATGAATGAGTTAGGGATTGTATTGAGATCAGAACTGTAGCAACAACACTCCAATCTCGTTTATTCTTTATTCTTTTTTTTTTCTTGCTCTTGTCTCTTCTCACCTTGCCATTGTGTTAGCGTATATTGTTGACATAGGGCAAGAAGAAGAAAATAAAAAATGATGACTAGGAACCATATCAATGATGACAGTTGCAAAATATCGATAGAAACAGGAAATGACAACTTTTTCATTCATTTTTTTCTTTCGCTTTCGAAAAGGAAACGCGTTATAGATTTTATTCTTTTCTACCCTTAGAACAAGATTAAATCCTTGGTCAATCGAACAAAAGGATATTTATTTACTCTTGAGGATCGGCGACCATGAAAAGTAATCTTTGTTCTTGAATCGATGTCAAGAGTAAAAGTAAAAAAAAGAAAAAAAAAAAGAAATGGTTTGTTACTTCAAGTTGATTGAAATTCAATAAGACAAAAAAAATGAAGTGCTCCAAATCTCAATTCTTATCTTTTAATACGATGACATATAACTCTTATAAATCATAAATCTTTATCAAGTCATAATGAAATGTTATCAAGGTACATTTGCAGATCATTAGGACACTGCCGCGTCCATACTCTTTTTGATGTGCTCTGTCAATTAGACGAATTAGTGTAGGGAGTATCATCAATCGGCAGAAGTATGTGAATCTGAATTCGTCCATTTATTGAGCTTGATTATAAAGATTTGAACAAACAGCGAAAAAAACCTCATACATAGTACACTTTCTTTTTGTTTCACCAATTTATTGATTCATAGAAAAGTTATATTTAAAAAAATTATTACTACAATGTTGAAGATACAATTAGAAAAGTTTGACGACGACCATCATTATAAAAGAAGAAAATTGAAGAATAAGAAAGAAAAATCTGAAGGGGACACCTCGAGTCAATCGAAACAGACAAAGAAAATATATGTATGCGATAGAATAGAGTGAAATAATAACACTATCGAACATAAAAAAATTTTTTTAAAATGGAATTAAGATGGTTCTGTAATTGTAACTATTATATAGAACACTTGTCATTCAAGTGTCTAGTTACAGAAAAAAAGAAATGTGAGCATACATTCGTTCACCATTCTCTAAGTTACAAAACAACGAATAAAGCAAATACAACTAATGGCTACTGCCGATATCGATTTAACATTATATTTTCGTAAAAAATACACACCACCTCCTAGTGTACTTTTGTTAAAATTACCAAGTAATAATAGTCCATCTAAAGATCAACAACCGCGTTCGAATCCGTCTGTTGAACTTCGTTCACGTCAACAAAAAAAACGTATAACAACGGCACATACTGTTGGTTTTCATGTTAATAATTCTGATAGTCGTGATTCATCAGTGTCACCTCCTGGTTGGCAACGACATTCTGATAAAATAGGACAAATAGCACCAGCACCTGATGTAGCATATCGTAATACTTATATGGAAGAATCAAAACGAGAAAAATCTGCTCCAATTAATAGTGATTATCGTTCTCATATATCAAGTTCACGATCACCATCACCACGTAGTCAACATTCCCAACAACAACAGCAACAACATCATCAACAACAACAATTACCTCGTTTAAAAACTGCTAGTTCATCATCATATAATACATCTGATTCATCACAACGAAAATATCATTATCAATATCGTACAGTATACGATTATATTCGTCAGTCAATAAAACAAATTGAACGTCAACGTAACTTAAAACAACAAAATTTTTCAGCACGTATAAAACGCCCACAAAATGATGATGTTATTTTACGACGTGTATTAGGTGAGAAAAAAAATTCAGCATCATCAAAAATATCATCCGTATTAAAAAATGATGGACGAAATCCACAAAATTTTCTTAATTATGTTAATCATTCTCGTGAACAAGTTCGTGTATTACATACAACAACACCAAATCAACCTTATCAACGACAAAATCAAATAGATTATAAATATAGTCGACAACGAACAAATTTATCACAAAATCAAAGTGACTCACCTGATAAACAACAATCTATAATGATGGTGACTGCTAGTATTGCAAATTCGTAAATAATATTGAGAATGAAAGCGAGCGAGAGAGAGAGAGTGAGTGAGTAAGAAAGTAAAGAAGAAGCCTGTTCAAGTAGAAGGACAGATTCAATTGAAATCCGTGCATGCTAGTTCAAGGTTATTTATTCTGGCAACTATATACATATGAGGTTTTATTCTTATATCATTCAGACAATCAATTCGTTTTAGCTAGCCTCAGGTGGTGTATAGTTTATAAAATGAACTAAAAAAAATTATTCATGTTTATATTGGAGCAGTTTGATCAGGAAAGAGGAAATCAAAGCATTATGTCAATATCATTGATCAAAATCATGAACTATTCTATAAATATGCATGAACATACTCAAACGAATAAATAAATTCAAATTCATAACATTATTTATAAACCTAAAACAAAAAAACAATAAGGGTAACATAACATTTAATAACTCATTATTTTGAAATATTAAAGAAACAATATAAAAAACTAAATAAATTAATAAGTACTTATCTGAAAAATTACTGAAACTAGAACAACAACAAAAAAAAACAAGAAACAATAATCAGTTTCTTTAAATATTTAACTTATTATTTTTTTTTTTATAATGTTATTTGATGTCCTGTAAGATATAATGGTCGTCGTTTTTCTTTTGAATATCTACTTAACAACTCAGGTGTTCGTATTAATAATACTTGTGCAGATTCATTGGTTTTAGTCATAATAACAGCCATTGGTTGATGTTGTTCTCGATTAGTTCTTGATAGACTTGTTGATCGTGTTCGTTGAGTTTGATTTTTGACGATACTATGATGTTCTTCAACATTTTTCATCAATGGATCCGTTTGACTTCCAGGAGAAGTAATTGATTGTTTTTTTGGGCCGAAATGTATTGTTCGATGTTGTGGACATTCATGTGAATTTTCAAGAACAGGTCTGCCTAATTTAGCTGAGTTCATTCGACGAGTAAAGCGAAAAATTGATGTATGTAGAATTCCTCTATGACAACAAAAACAAAACAATAATTAATTCAATAGATATTTCATATAAACAAAGCAAAACAATTTCTAGACAACAATATAATCGATTTTTTTTAGAATAAATAATTAAGTGAAAGTAAATAAATCTATTGTATACATAATAAAAATCAAAAATTCAATGAAATACTTACTTAAAATTTCGAAATGTTTGATTATAAATAAAAAATTTGCAACTTAAACTTATTTCATAAAAAATAATAGTCAATTTTCTTGAAACAAGTATTATCATAATACCCAATGTTCTTTCACTATTCCCATAAAATAAATCGAGAGCAATCATAATACCTAGAAATAAAAAAATAAAATATTTGGCATACAAATGTTAGCTACATACCAGTTGGTGTATGAAAAATAAGAAATAAAATTGATATAAGTAAAACTGTTTTTGTTGCTTGATTATATTTTAATTGACGAGCTTTAGAATAATTTGGTTGAAATTTTTGTGTAGCTAATTTTATTTGATATATTATAATTAAACTCATTATTAATGTAAAACATTCAGGTATCATAGTCCATATCATCAAATTAAGATCTCTCATAAAATCAATTGGTGTATGTTTACCATTACATGCAGCAACAGCAAAAACACTAACTTGATCAATACCTTTTAAATCAAACAGACGATATATACTTAATAATATTACAATTATTGCTAAAATAAGTATAGATATTTTTGCTCGTCTTTGTGTATATGATGAACGACGTTTTAATGGCCATGATATACAAATTAAACGTTCCATGGTTAATAAAACAACAATCCATGTTGGAAATATTAAAAAAAATTCTGTTAATACACCTGTTAAACGACATAATATATTTGAATTGCGAAAATAATCATCAAACGCTCCATTTTGTCTTAATATTGGTAAAGTAAAATTAATCTGTAGATTAATTGTATCACCTAGTGATAAGACAGATAAATATACATTTTGAGAATTGCGCTTATTCATCTTAAGAAAACAATATAAGGAAAATAAATTTAGTATTGTACCAATCACAATTAATGTTCCAGTTAATGGATAAAATACTCGACTTATATAACAATCAGCCTTAAAAACATATGTCAACGTTCCCATTTCTTTACAATCTTCTGTATTATTCATTGAACCATGTCTACACATTGTAGGTAAATATAATGATGGTTCAAAGTGTGAGCATGAACTATATATATCAGAATCACCCATTTTAATTTACTTGATGAAGAATATCTAATTGAAAAAACAAAAATAAATGATACTAATACATTGTTCAAACCAAGACTTTTTACTTTTATGTAAAGAAACCTGAATCTTAGTCAAACTAGAAAGAAAATTTTCTATAAAGATATTTCAGGTTAACTAGCAATTTATCTATTGTAGTAAAGAAAAAATTTCGAGAAATATTAATATTTCTCTAGTTGTATACGTCATGTTTCGTGATGAACTAGTACTATTAAATCACGTATTTCTTTATTAAAGTATAATTTGCATTGGTGATAAATACTGCTTTTTTTTTAATTAACATACTTGGTCCTACTTTTATTGAATAATCTATAAGTCTATTTAAAAATGCCTCTCAGTAGAAATACTTCTCTATGACATTCTTTATTCTTTCTCACATGACTGTCATATTGTGCTTCAATTGTAATAGATTCTTTACATCAATATGAATACTATAATTTTAATGAAACCTAACTGTCAGAAGTCATTTCCTCAAGAGCATTACTTGTGAAAAAAATAATATAAAAAAAAAACAAATTTTTAAGTAATCTTAATGTATTCACTCATTAAATTTTTTTTTTTTGACAATAGATTGAAATAAAAACTAAAAGAAAACTATATGCTTGTGATAGATTAAAAAAAAATATATTGAGCGAAAAGAAAAAAAATAACCCTGATTCGATGAATAAAAACATATCCTTGTTTTCAATGGCATAAAATGAAAAGAAGATTAAGAAAAAGTTGTTAGAAAGTCAGACAATATAATAGGAAATATGTTTTTAATTTAAAAACTTTCTACGAAGGTCAATTAGCTACAGACATTAAACACTTAATTATAAAAAGTAGAAAAGGAAAAAAAAGGAATAAAAATAGATCTGAGCCAAACGATACCGTTTTTAGTGGTAACTAAATCAGAAAAAACTAGAGAAAAAAACGGAGCAAAACATGTTGATCTACAAAGAGAGTTTCCTCTTCTTCGTCAGCATTATTTATCTCCTATATGTCTGACATTTGATCATCGTAGGCTTATTTTTCTGTAAACTGAAATAGTGCTTAAAATAAAAACAAGAGCATACAATATTGTTTTATGTTTAAATCATATAGTTGATATTCTAATATATTCACCTGTTCGTTAATCTATCCAAGCCTTGAAACAAAAATTAGGAAGCAGTTGTTTTATATATAACTATACAAAAGTACTTTGAACTCTGTTTTATAGTTCAAATTCCTAAACCATCTGTCATGAAAAACATTTCCGTTACAAACAAATATTATTTTTGACTGCTGATAAAATATTTTTTATATGGGTAAAAACAGAAAAAAAAACAAGAGAATATAGTAGAAGTAGAACAAGAAAGAATGTTCCATAAAATAAGAAAATTATTTTGTCTATTTTCTCAGTTATTGTTCTTTTAATAAGTATTAAAGAAATTATTCTATTCTCTCTTCTTCTAGTTCTTCATTATCAACCTTTTTTTTTTCTATTCTATTTTTGATGAATATTAGTGACATTTTTATGACATCCAACTACCAAGTAAAATGATATAAAGAAGTATACATAAAATGTTTACACGCATTTGATGCTATCTTCATAATTAATTAAACTCATATCTATATACATAAAGTTTTCTTAGATAGACATTGATAAAGAAACTTTTTTTTTTTCTTGCAATTGAAGAAAACTATTATACACATAAATTCTAATTGTCAAACATCACATATAACTATACCAATGATCTATTAGAAAAAAAAAAGAAGCTTTGCAAATAACATTATATTTCATATTAAACGTGGAAAAAAACTTTGTTTCTTCATTAAAATACTCATTATTATATGTCTTCTTTTTCTTTCTTGTATTTATATTTGAGTACCATTAAAAGTATTGTCAACAAATGACTTATTTTTCTTTCGCTCGGAAACATTAAAACGAATGACGATTAAATAATTAGTTCATTTTAATCAATATACGTCATATGAATCAAACGTTATTTATTATTCAAAATATAAAAAAAAAAAAATTTGAATAAAAAGAAAAATCCTGGATAAGTGTTTTTTTATTTTTTCTTCTTTTTTCCTTTTTTTCCTTTTTTCTTTTTATGTGGTCCAATGGCATGTCTAACAAGCATTCCTCTCCACCATGATTGTATTTTAACTGCAGCATTCATTTGTTGTTCTTCACGTTCTAATTGTCGTCTACGACGTTCCTTTTCTGCTCGATCATCACGTACAACTTTTTCGTATTGAGTAAACTACGAAAAAAAAAAAAACGAAACAAATACTTTCATGATCGACACTGCATTTTTTTTCGATTTTCTCTCTTACATCAGCAGCAATTTTTTGATAAGTTGCTAAATCAGTTGCACGTGCAGCCTTTAACTTATCTAATTGAGTTTGTAAGAGAGCTGTTTCTTGATTATATTTTTCAAGCCATTCTTCAGTTTTTTGACCTGTATCCTAGTTAGAAATAAAAGTGAATATTTGAAGAAAAAAAAAGAATCTTTTGAATACTTTTATAAAAACACGTAAGAAATTTTCTGTTTCGGAATTACATTTCATTTCGTCTTCAGAACGATTTTCTAATGCCTATGATAAAGAAAGTGAAAAGAAGAAAACAAACAATTAATTTGAAAAAAAAAATAAAATATCAAAAAATTATTATTGATTACATCTTGTTCTCGACGCATTTCTTGTTCAGCAATAAAACAACGTTCACGTATTTGTTCAAGATGATTTTCACATTTTTTCTTTTCATATGTGATTTCAAGTTGTGCTTTAGCTTTTGCTTCTTGCAATTGATCTTTTTGATAAGCAATTACTTCAGCACGTCGTGCTAATTCTGTAAGTTTTTCTTGACGAACATTTTGAATACTTTGTGTTAATTCTTTTATTCGTTGACGACTTTCTTCTTCACTACATATAATTGAATTTATTTATAGGTGAATAAACAATCGAAAAAATAAAAAATAAAATAAAATAGCAAAAAAAGGATAGCATATTTTTTATATGAATACCTTATTCAAATTTTCTAATCTATCTAAAATAATGTGAAAAATTCAATAATGAACTTTTTGACCTATGTAATTCTCTCAATTTATCGAAAAACAATTTAAAAATCTATAGAGCAAATCTTTTATCGCATGATAGAAGTTTTCAACCGCAATCATACAATTGAACTAAGTGTTGCCCACTCTTTCAATGAATAGTATTCATTTAGAGTTATAACAGTGTGTTGACGACATGACGGCAGATCGTTTTATAAATAATCAAGTCCTATGTTTATATGTCTTAGATAAATTTTGAATTGAATATTTCTGAAGATCTATATCACCTAGATTTATTTATAATTATAATCATCCTTCATAATCTGATGTTTTGCTTATGATAAACAAGGACAAGACAACTCTTGACATTTATACTTAGAACGCACTCTCTAAACTGTTTTGAGTAAATTCACTATTAATGACAACAAAAGCATATATTCTATTCTCTTAAGCATTGCTCCAAGATTTTTTCAGATTATATTTTAATTATCAGTTGATGATGTATTATAACTTATATTTTTTACTATACATAAGAAGAGCATTATCGTTTTCATTGACGTAAACGTAAAATTATAAACTATTTATATAAATTGACAAAAGATATTTGTAGTCTTTGATGTATGTTGAAGATAATATGAGTATCTTATGTAATAAGCATACATACCTTCGAACGACATGAATAAATTGACTTTTTGATTCTTTTTCTTTTTCAACCATCATTTTAAGAGGTTCAATAGATTTATGATCATTAAGAGCGAGAATTGATTTTGTTAATAATTTTTCAAAATAAACACTAAAGAAATAAAAGAAAAATTTCATTATTAATTTTTTTTTGCTTTTAATAAAGGTAAATACTGTTGAAAAATAGATATAGTCAAATTCAATCTTTTATGAATATGTTATTTGATTTCATCTTATAATTTTAATTTCTATTTTTTGAAACACATAAAGCAATTTTCTAAACACACATATTATTAAACTTATATAATGTCAATCTTTTCTTTTGTTGTTATAAAGGATCATGTAAAGAAACAAAACTTCATATTAGAAATGAGTTTTTTTTAAGTAACGACAGTAATGAAGATTGATTAGCAGCAAAGTCTTAAATAAATTGCACACAGAATTTATGATTTTATTAAGGTTGTATGTTTAAAAAAAAGGAAAGTTTTGCAGAAACTTTGAAAAGATCTTCAATTACTATGATTATCTAAATTGAACGATATCGACACTGCTGAAGAAGTCATGCCTATATTGTAAGATGATTACAGAAAACCGTATTACTGCATTAAATTTCATCATACTTCGTCGTGACCTAACATCACATTCGACGAACTGGTTATCTCGCTCGCAAAAGCAGACATCGTTTTTCTTATTGTTCTCGCCATTTTTTAATAAATTATTAAAAACATCGGCGTTTTTTTCAATCCGGCTTATTAATATTGAATATTTAAAGAATATTACATTAAAAAAAGCTTGTTAGCACAGCTCCTTTGGGACTGAAATGTGAAACTCACACATCTTCTTTCGTTTCAATATACTAATTACAAAATACTCAATATTTAAATTCTCCAAAAGATAATAGCTCTTTTCTAATAATAATCGATTATCAGAAAACGCAGTCTTTTTTATCTCTATATTTCGAAGAGACATTTTTTCTTTCTTTGGCGAAGTTGCTACGGTCTGTAATGGGGAGTGTCAATAACGGGGGTGTCTGTAATGGGGGCCTGTCTGTAAGGGGACGGGGAGGGGGGAGAAGCCACGAAACCTTGAACTTAAAACTTACAGTCACTATTTTCTTCGAAAACATATGTGATTTTCACAAAACCTTCCTCCAAGAAATCTCGATGGATTAGTCTTGAATGATTTGTTTGTAAAAAACACGAGACAAACAAAATCATTTTAATTACTAATATTGACTCGAAGACAGTTTTGTTTGGATGTTATTTATCATATTTGACACTAAACTGAACACAGCTGTTTGACTTACAACTAAGCATGTTTTCGTTGCAAAAAGTAGTTCAATAGCAGATTTTATTTTATCTGAAGAAATATTTTAGTTAACTATACAAATGAATATTATTGACAGAAAAATAATTATTAAATATCATACTAATAAAAGAAAGAACTTCATGGCGTCCAGATTTTCGGCAAAATTTTCTTCTGTAGAAAACTTTACAAATTTCACGATTTACATGTTACCTATAACGAACGTGTCTCAAATATCCTTTTAAATAACTGAACTTATTGTTTCATATATTGAATTATTCGTCATTATCTATAGAATAGTTTTTTTTAAATATAGATTTGTATGAATTTTTAAGTAGTTTTGTTGCTGTCTGAATCCTCATTAATGTTATAGATGAAACGAACATTTTGTCAGTTAAGTCCCCACTTTCCTCAAAAACAGTCAATTTTCATCAGAAAAATCAAAATTGAAATAAATGGATTGGAAGATAGTTCGAGGACTGATCTTTCATAAATGATATAGTTTTTTTATTTGACATCTGCTTTTTCGCTCAAATCCGCTTTCTGCTGGAAAAATATGTTTTTTTCCAAAAAAAAAAACTATGAAATCTTTTTTGTCTTTTTTTTGTTTATGCTTCTCTGATTGTATATTCCACAATTCGCGGAAAAGCTGCATTGTACCCGTTTGCTTTTTTTGAAGGTATGCAAAATTGTAGTGCTTGGCACAGCCTGTAATGATTAAACTTTTAAATTATTATTTAAAAAAGCACTTCCATAAATTAGATGATCATTTTCTTAGAAATATGGAACTTGCCACCTTTTTTCTTTGCACAAAAGGTAAGAATTTAAAAACTAGGGCACTATAATCTCACATGCTCTTTCAAATAAAAAACAATTAAATATATTAAATGAGGGTCCACACAGAATTTCCAATTGCCAGATGAGTTGTTTGTTTAATGCTTGTTTATTGAACGTATTTCGGAAGAGTCATGATATAGGGCTAAACTTTTCATGCAATGTGAATATATTTGGACTAGGATCGATTTTTGAGGAGACTTTAATGACTAATTCATCGAGCCTGTATTAACGAGGAAATCTCTTGAAGTGTCAGATCACTTTTTTGATCGAGACGGTGTTCATTTGATTAGTAGTAGTGAATAATAGAAAAGTCTAGAATGATTTAGTTTGACAAGCTTTCGTTCTACGGATATCGAAATTTTACTGTGTTTCTCAACACAAAGTCGTGGGCTCCGTCAAGTAACGTGATTTTTTCGACTTCAGAATTCATATGAACAAAGTTTCTGATGAGATTAGTTGACTTTGTAATTTGTAGTTTTTCTATTATTTCCTTTCTCAAGATGGAAATGTATGAACAAAGTTTACTTTTACACACGAGAGAATTCGAATATTTCATATCTCAGGATAGAAGATACTAGAGAAGTTACAATGTGTTCCATGAATTAATTTCATTAAGAACTTTATTTTGTGTAAAGTTTGAACTCGAAACTCTCTCGTGACTTGACGGAGATCACAGCGGTTTGTTGAAAAATTCAATGAAATTTCGATATCTTAAGAATGAAGACTCAAAAAACCAAACCATTATATACTTGTCTATTATTCACTAATGCTCATTAAATGAACGTCTTTCCGATCGAAAAACAATTTGACACATAGAGAGGTTCTTTCGTAAATGTGAACTTTAAAATCAACAGCTGCTTACCGATCTTGTTCAACTTTTTTCATATTATCTGCTGTTAATGGATTTTGATTAAACATTCGATTGATTTTATTAACACCTGTTTTTAAATCAGCTGTAGTCTTTTTTAATTCTGCACTTAATTCTTCCATTAATTTTTGACTTTCTTTTGCATTTGGTTGTTGAAGTGTACCATGTGTTTTATTTTGATGTAATTGACTTCGATGTGATATTTGTGCATCATAATCATCTTCAATTTTATGTTGAGCATTTAGTACATGTTCGATTTGATGACGAACAATCTTTAATAATACAGAAAAAAAGAGGATAAGTTTAAAAAAAAAATCAAAAACTTTTAAAATATATGATTAACTCAACAAACCTCATCAGCTGATTCTGTATATTGATAATGTGGAGGAACTAATTTACCAAGAATATGTAACTCTTCAGCTGCATCTTCAAAAACTGCTGCATAATCAAGAGCATCACCTGGTGATAATGTGAACATCTTGTCAGCACAATTCGTTATTCTCTCATAGTACAAGAATGTATGATCAAAGTTTTGTTCATTTACTTATTTGTTACTATGTAACAACCTTCGAGACAAAATGCATAAGTGTGTTATGATAGATATTTTAGTATTTTTATTTATATATTATTTTCTAGAATTTTATTCTTTCATAATAAGATTTTTTTATTTAAATCTATTATCGATTCATATAAAAAAAATTGCCATTAATCGTTACACGATACCTCGTTAAAGGACATCATCAGTTGTTTTGTGTGTAGTAAGACGCCGACAACTCTTTTGTGGTCTTAGAAAAGAATAAATTGCACCGGTTTTGCTTCGAATTTGTTTTTTGTTTTTTCATCTCAACATTTAATTCATTCTTTGATAATTTATCTATCATTTTCAGACTACCTATTTGTACAATTATGCAGGGCATACGATGTGCCTGTCGGAGAGCGGGTAGTGTAGCACAACTTGTACTTGGTAAACAACGTCATACAATTGCTAACTCAAGATGGTCAAGACTAGCTTATCAACCAACCGCTAATTTTCACAGTATGTTTTAGTTTTGATTTTGATTTTTTTTGAAATTGAATTATTTATTTATCAATAGTTGTTGGTAAACGAAATGCCGTAGCCCAATCAGCCCAACAAAAATCAGTAGAGAATAAACAAACACAAACTGGTCAAAAACAACCAGTTCAAGCTACTAAAGGTGCTACAGGTCGTGTTGTATCAGTTATTGGTGCTGTTGTCGATGTACAATTTGATGAACAATTACCACCGATTCTTAATGCACTTCAAGTTGATGGTCGTCAACCAAAATTAATCCTTGAAGTTGCACAACATTTGGGTATGAAGAATAAAAAAAATGAAAATATTACATTTTGCTTTTGTTTTCTTTTAGGTGATAACACTGTACGAACTATTGCTATGGACGGTACAGAAGGTCTTGTACGTGGACAACCAGTAACAGATATCGGTACACCAATTAAAATTCCAGTTGGTTCAGCAACATTAGGTCGTATTATTAATGTTATTGGTGATCCAATTGATGAACGTGGTCCTGTTAATGCTGAAGATTTTGCACCAATTCATGCTGATGCACCACCATTTACTGATATGAACGTTGAACAACAAATTCTTGAAACTGGTATTAAAGTTGTCGATTTATTAGCACCATATGCTAAAGGTGGTAAAATTGGTTTATTTGGTGGTGCTGGTGTAGGAAAAACTGTTTTGGTCATGGAATTGATTTATAATGTTGCAACATCACATGGTGGTTATTCTGTATTTGCTGGTGTTGGTGAACGTACACGTGAAGGAAATGATTTATATCATGAAATGATAACAACTAAAGTTATTGATCTTAAAGGTAAAGGTTCCAAAGTATCACTTGTCTATGGACAAATGAATGAACCACCCGGTGCTCGTGCTCGTGTTGCTTTAACTGGTTTAACAGTTGCTGAAAATTTTCGTGATAAGGAAGGCAAAGATGTACTTCTTTTTATTGATAACATCTTTCGTTTTACACAAGCTGGTTCAGAAGTAAGAAACTTTTTTCTTATGACTTCTATTAAAATTAAATTTGTTTTTAGGTATCAGCCTTATTGGGTCGTATTCCATCAGCTGTCGGTTATCAACCAACATTAGCTACTGATATGGGTACTATGCAAGAGCGTATTACAACAACGAAAAAAGGTTCAATTACATCTGTACAAGTATGTTGAAAGAATGAAAAAAAAAGAATCTTTTTCGTTAAAAACTAGTCTTTTATTTTGTCTAGGCTATTTATGTACCTGCTGATGATTTAACTGATCCAGCTCCAGCTACAACATTCGCTCACTTGGATGCAACAACTGTATTATCACGTGGTATTGCTGAATTAGGTATCTATCCAGCTGTCGATCCACTAGATTCGACATCACGTATTCTTGATCCAAATATTGTTGGTGAAGAACATTATTCAGTTGCACGTAATATTCAAAAAACACTTCAAGTAAAAGAAAAAAACAAACAAAAAAAATATCAACATATCATTATAATAAAAAAATTTCTTGTTTTACATTTAGGATTATAAATCATTACAAGATATTATTGCTATTTTGGGTATGGATGAATTATCTGATGATGATAAATTAACTGTAGCACGTGCACGTAAAATTCAACGTTTTCTATCACAACCTTTCCAGGTCAGTTGATAAAAGTGATTGATATTTAAGTTCGAATCTATGTTAAGACTTACTTTAAAAATGCACTTTTGTGTAGTGTTTTATGATTTATTTATATTTAAGACACATAGGAAAAAGTGCGATAATAATAGTTATTCTAGATCAACACTAATAGATATTCGATCCCCTTTATGGACGATTGTCAGCATCGTTGTTTACATTTTTTTTTTGTTATTTTAAAGGTCGCTGAAGTATTTACTGGTACACCAGGTAAATTAGTACCACTCAAAGAAACAATCAAAGGATTTAAGATGGTATTGAACGGTAAGAAATTCATTTTTTTTTATTGGATTAACGAATTTTTTTAATTATTAATATATTTTTTTTTAATAGGTGAATTGGATCATTTGCCCGAGGGAGCTTTCTATATGGTCGGTGGTATTGAAGATGTATCAGCTCGTGCTGAAAAACTTGCTTCTGAACGTTAAGAAATTCAATTCTATGAACGATATAATGAACCGGCCGACAGTGTTCTTAGTATATTACTTACTTTTCTGTCGTTTTTTTCTTTTGTCTTCTAGAAAAGTTACTTCTTTTTTCTCGAGTGTGTCTCTCTCATTCTAAATACCTCTATAGATTATGATTAGAGAGTCAAATATAAAAGACGTTTGTACCATCACTTTTTTTTGTCCAACTTGATCTTTTTTTTCTTTTTCTTTTATGTTGATGCTTAGATAAGAGAGAGAAAAAAAATATTATTGCTCCCATTTGTTTTTTTCTTTCTCAAATAAACAACAGAATCAATTTGTGCTTTACATGCACTAATTCAATTTCCTTTTTAAAAATGAATACATAATGATATTTCAATGGTTCATCGGGTTGGTTTTTTTTCCTATTCTCGAAGTCGATTCTCACAACCTGAATAGACATTTTAACAATAATTGTTATCAAGAAAATTTACAGCATTAGTTTTGAATTTTTAAATTATATGTATAATAAAGCCTTCTAAATGAATGCAAAACAGTTTTCAGTTTTGAGAGGTATTCATCGATGAGAAATGTTATATAGAGTGAGCATTAAATTTATTTAACAAGGTTTATTGTTAATTGTTTTTTTGCTGTCGTAAGTGTTAGATAAAATTCAAATAGTGATTCGAACAGAGAAAATTTTTTGACTGAGATACCGTAATTTGATTGAAGGTCAAACAAAAGTTCTTTCTATAGGAAATTGAGAAAAAAACTAATTTTATGGATTCTCTTAAGATTGCTATATCTCAGATAAAAAATGTTGCAGAGATCTTGGAGATGTATCATTTTGTAGAGAATCTTCTGCTTCATCGTTCTCATATTATCTAAACAAAATCATATTCAATCGCTCTAGTCATTGTTTTAGATCTCTCTTATACAATTAGTTTTGATAAAGATAGTTTTATGCATGTATATAAATCTTTAAACGATAACATACGTTGTAATTTACATGGTATCTATTCTTTGTATTGAAAATGTATCTTCTCTGGAACGGTGCTAATCTGCGAAAAGATTACTCTATAGATAATTTAATCGATTCAACTAAATAGAAGTGAATGTTGTTTCAATTAAAATGTTCATTTCAAAGTATTTTAGATTATTTTAATGATTAAATTCAATAATCTTTTTTGCTGTTTTCAAATGCATATCTGTGTTTTTATTTATTTCCTGTAATTTTCATGAATAAATATAGATATGCGAGCAAAGATAAGACTTTCTTCAAAAAATAAAATAATAGACACCGAAAATTGAAGAAAATCAGGTATACAATGCTATGGGAACCTCTAGAAACTCACACAATAATCGTACAAAATGATATACGATTTTCATGCCATTTTGTATGATTGTAAAAAACCATACATTTAATCCCTCTATGATCTTGTAAAAATTGTAAAAGATTTTATAATAAGATTATTTGATCTGAGTATATTTATTTTATTTGATAAAATATGTATCTCGACGAAGCGTCTTTTAATTGCTGCGACATAGAGACATTGAATGATTGAAAAAAGTTTTCCTGAGGAACTCTGCTCAATAATAAATCTTTTTACGTTTTACCTGATTTCAATCAAAACTTCGAAGAATATTAATCTTGACTAGAATAGATTATGGGTATAATATCCCTTCCATACTCACATTCTTCGATTACGTGCAATCAATTCAATAAAAGCCAAATAAGTCTCCAGACAATACAAACTCATATTCCCCAGCTGCGAGGCCTTCCGAAAGAGCTCATCATAAAAAATAATCTCGAAATTGAGTTTTCCTCGAAAAATCGACTTTTTTCAGACGAAAGTGAACCTGGCTTGAAGTATTTATTCAAATGAGCAAGGGTTTGGTGTGGGCGATTTTTTAAAAAGAACGCTTAACACATTCGACATGATTTGATTTTATTAGAGAGTAGCTCTATAGATTCATTTTCATGTGCATTCATCTTTCGATAAATGCACTCCTTGGTCTTTTCATTCTGTATTGATCTGTCGTTTTCTCTTTTCTGTTTGTAATATCACATGGAGCAAAGTAACCATTCTGCAGTTTGGCAAAAGTCTTCTGGGGTCTTTTCTGTATGGCATGCCATTCGAAAAGCTGAATCAGCAACCCATTTCAAGCACAAATTCACTGATCACAAGCTCGAAAAAAAGGAAGGATCTACGCGCAATGTCGGCAGACGCTATACTGGCTGCTAGGCGAAGAGAGGGATACAACAGTCAAGAGAAGCGAGCTATGCGACATCAAAGAAAATAAAACCTTCTGTTCTGACTGTGATAAATTTGTTTGTCTTAATTGTTTTAACAAGAAGCATCATACTATGGAATGAAGGACTCAAAAAAAAAGTACTGAAGGCAGAACAGATAACACATTATGTTTAACCTCCTGCCTAATAAAAAAAGCAAAAGAAAGTGCTTTTCTATACAGTTTCTCGTTAAAATATAGGGTGGCCCACCGATGGACCACATCGTGGCGAATGTGTTAATTGCACCATATGTATGTCTTATAATAATGATATTAGAGTGTAACGATTGCTTGTAATCATTAATGAAATTGAAAGTTAAATTTGTTGTCAACATCCTAGATTCGATGGTATATGATGTATAATGAATCTCACAATGGAGGTGTTTGTGTTGATAAGTAAAAAGATGGGACATATTCGGATCAAATGAAAGCTCTTATCACCAAACTAACAAGGTTAAAATATTAACGGCTCTTGGCTTGTCTAGAGGAAGATATTCGATTTTTACGGTACTCACGATGTGGATATATAGGAATATGAGGATTATTTACATTAATTTTTTATGCAATCAACTGAGTATTTCAATAGTAGGCTACAAGAATCTTTCGGAGATTCATCAATAGTATTAAGATGACTTTAGTTTCAATGTCTTTTGGAAATTAAATAGTGTTAATTTAGATAAAGATCAGCTAGCAGTTATCAAAATCTTTAATTCACTAATAACTTTGATTTTATTTGATTTGAAAATAATATATCATACAATAGACTATTTTCAACAAATGTACTATAAATGTAGATGTAGATCTTTAATCAAATGATAGAAACGCAAACATTATGTTCATATCAATCGAACCGAAATAATAATAAGTAATCTTGAATATTTCATCAATATGCATTTTGTTATTCACAATCGATTATCACCTCTACAATTTACAATCCCATCAAGAATGGATTTATACAAGCTCAAATAACGGATGAAACAATGAGACAGATTGAAAAACTAAAAGATGTTTGCTTTAAATTTTACGATCTGTACTGTTCAATTAAGAATTGTGAGAAACTAACACTATTAATGTGTGCTTGGTGCAAAAAGCTCTTTGTTACTATCATCTGATTAAAGACCTACATCTACATTTGTAGTACACTTGTTGAAAATAGTCTATTGTATGATATATTATTTTCAAATCAAATAAAATCAAAGTTATTGGTGAATTAAAGATTTTGATAACTGCTAGCTGATCTATATCTAAATTAACACTACTTAATTTCCAAAAGGCATTGAAAATAATGTCATCTTAATACTATTGATGAATCTCCGAAAGATTCTTGTAGCCTACTATTTAAATACTCAGTTGATTGCATAAAAAATTAATGTAAATAATCCTCATATTCCTATATATCCACATCGTGAGTACAGTAAAAATCGAATATCTTCCTCTAGACAAGCCAAGAGCCGTTAATATTTTAACCTTGTTAGTTTGGTGATAAGAGCTTTCATTTGACCCGAATATGTCCCATCTTTTTACTTATCAACACAAACACCTCCATTGTTAGTTTTCAAGCAATCAGAGACTGTTGTTGATGTTATTTATCTTTCCTTATCTGAATATTTATGAGTTCAAAAACTTTTCAAAATAGTAATGCCAAACTTAGCTTTGTTTTACAAGGACTTGTATTATTGTTTGAGCGTCAATAAGTGTGACTTGGATGAACGTTATCATACCATTCATTAAAATATATAATCATCGAGTTTTATTACGTTAAAATTCTTGAATTTATGTTTGAAACTATCGGATACAGAACTCAGTGAAATATTCGAACTTCCAGCTTATTCATATTTTGATGAATCATGATTATCGTTGTAATAATTAAGTGAATTTTTTCATCGAATTTAAAATAATGTTGTGATGTCATTGCTTCTCCTAATATACATTCAGTTAAAATAAAAAATAAACAGTAGTGTTTAGTGCATTAGCCAAATATGATGAAAAAGCGACGAAGAACAAGAATTGCATGTGTATTCACTTAAAAGAGGTTAAAATAGCAATTGGGGTTGTAAAAACAATGTTCATGTCGAGAGTAGGAAGATGTTCATTAATAGAAATTTCACATGCACTCTATTCTCAATTTCGTGTATATAATAATAAAGAGGAGAAAAAAACTTGTGAAAACTATATTTCATATAATAATAAATTCTGTGTGTATGATAAATGACTTTGTTGAAATTTTTCAATTACGTATTCCTTGAAAAATTATTATATATATATATATATATATTTCGAGCAAACTAAATCCTCTGTAAATGATAGTAAACAATAAACATATCTTAGTTTTACAATCACCTGTGAATTATTATTTATTAATATTTTGATGAATCAATAACAATAAATTTACGAAATCACGAATAAATTACCCCCAATAATGACGACAATATAGGTGTAGTCGCTGACGCCCCGTTTTTAGATTCTTCCATCAAGATGACCTTGTCATCACATTTATACATTCCTAAATCAAATGATATGGTTACAACTGCGCAGCATCTATCATTTGTTTCTTTTCACAATATTATGTCAAATGTTTGGTATCTAGAGAATTAGTGTACTAATATCGGTGCAAGACGTACAGGTATTCAGTTAACAATTCAGTGAGTCGAGAACGCAAATAGCTGGCAATTTATGATTTTCAGCAATTGAAAAAGAAGGTATGAGGAACGCTTTTCTTTTTCGATAATACATAGAATGAAATTATTTTAAAACAGATGAATACCGAAAAATACTCTGATCTGTTATTTCGATAGAGTTTTGATTTTGACATATGTTTTAGATAGACTCTCACATCCTAATGCTGAATAAATAAAGTTTTGTATTTGTTTGATAGAATAATATCGAATTTTATTGATTTTTATACAAATTCTCTTAGTTGTTATCAAAATTTCATTGGAGTGATCGATATTTTTTGAATATTTTATGGAAACCTTTGGCTTCACAATAATCTCACTATATATATTATCCGAGAAAAAGACATTCCCATGTCTTTTCTTTCTCATTACTGAAAACCGAAGATCACTAGCTACTTGCATTCTCGATTTATTCAGTTCTTAGCCGAATATGTTGAAGTGTTGCACCGACTTTGTTGATATTTCTTAATGAGTGTCATCTAACATTAATATATGTTACGTTAAAGTGTCCTTGTCAATCATTATATGACCTTATATTTGTATGTCTCTTACAATTGTTTTTCTTTACCTACTAATATGAGACAATTATTAATTTGTCCGAACTAGTTTCATACATGAATTGATGGATTATATCCAATATTATCAAGTATTTCTTTTAAAAGTTTCTGCATGTCACATTTTATTTCGATCAATAGGGACCTAAGCACTAAGCTACTGAGAAGCACCGCACCTTTTTTTTACTGAATATTTCTCACCATATGCAAATACTATAGATAGTCGAAACTACCCTCTATCTTAATTTTTGTCATAAAAAGAAAAATTTTTTAAAATCTACTACTACGATAAGTATTTATAACAGATTTGAATCAATTGAAACTGTTAAAAATCAAAATTTTTCTTTGTCGGCGATAAAATTTCTATTGTCACTTTCTATTCAATAGTCACAGATCAAAGGTAGATTCTTTCATAAAGCGAGTAAATCTTTTATCACATATGACAAGCCAATAAAAATTACGTGTAATTATCTTCGTTCATCGTTCATTTTCACTACAAGAAAAAAAAACTGTACTTGATCTTGTCAATACGTGGACATATACATATACCGTAAAATAAAGTATGCAACTTCTCATTATGAAGTTGATCATGAGTAAGAAATGAAAGATATATCTATCTATCGTTCTATCTATCTAATGTATGAATGCTTACATGTATGAATGTGATAAATGGTCATCGCACGTCTGTTCACTACAGAGAGAACGCAACAAACGAACAGATATCAATTATTAGCCACATTCTCTGTGTTCAATCGTTATTATGTTTATATGTACGTATATATATATATATATATGCATTTCAAGGGTGTGAATCTTGCACGTATGTATATTTCAATGCCAGACACAATGATGACTGTCAATCATCTCCTGCTGTTATCATCTATTATAGTTTCATAGTTTGAAGAAAGAAAAAAACAGAATATCATTAGAAAAGCAACTGTTTTTATACAGTGATTGAAGAATAAAAGGAGGAGTAAAGAAACAAATGACTATAGTGTTTAGAATGGTTAGAAAAGAGAAGGTAACTTTCTTTACTCTATATGAAAGAGAGCACTCACAATATAATCACGGGTGCATGCTTGCTTGCTTGCTTGCACAAATCGTGATAATATATCACATAGAGGCCTCCTCGTATTATTATTGTATATTCGTCCTTCGTCAATACCTATGTACATACATATATGAATTTACCCATCGGGCACTCTTTCATTTTAAAATGATTATTGAACTAGTTGAGTCTAGTCTCTTTCTTTTACTCGCTCTCTTGACAAATGAGTATTGAAAATGCACATAGGGAGTATTTGTCAAGCGAAACGAAAAAAAAAACAGAAAGAACTAGGGTCAAATCTATTGTTGTCAATCGCTCGATCATACAGTGGAGTAATTCATTCATCAATTAAAAACTCTTTTTTTCTTTTTTTTTACTTTTTATGTACTTCGAAAGATGTAAGTAATAGCTAAGTTGTTGATAGATCAATGGAATGTCATGTTTATTTGAAGAATAACTTCAATCATATTGGGTTACTATTGAATGAGATAATAGACGAGTTCAGTCTCTCTCTCTTATATTGTTAATGAAGTCTGTATTCTCCTTCGTTAAACACATAATTGAATATGTCTGCGACAGTAGCTATTATTATTATTTTTCTTCTTGTTTAACAAATGTATTGTTCAAGAATTGGATATGTTAAGAAAATTGTTGGCCTTTCCTACTGTCTTTACTAATCTATACGTCCATGAAAAGACAGTATAACATATTTATGACACGAACTTGTTGACAAGAAATTGAGTCAATTTTTGTATATACATATATATGTACGAGAATATTATACTCTTCAATCGATTGACTGAACTGTCTACATATTGTACGTTAACATATATAATATAATTAAGATGCTGCCGATTTCGCAATCATACAAGTGAGTTCTATTCACTGGAGACAAAAAAATATATTAGTTCAACAACAACGATCGTTTGCGTCCGGACGTCATTTAATGTCATGTTCGATGCGGACAATTAGGTAGTCAAACTTATGTTCAGTCCTGTTTCTTTTTTTCTGTCCATAATAATGTATCATTGATATTAATGTTTGAGGTGAGAGCAATCGAAGTTTTTTTGGGATGAAAGCGTGCCTGCAAACATCTGCTCATTTCTTGTCATATATGTTGTAATAATTTATCTATATATATATAGTGTAGAAAGGAGAGATAGGGTAATGAGAGTTCAAGCTGCGTTGTATGATCACAAGCCGGCCCTTTAGGCGTGTCTTCGTCATACAAATTTTCTTCTTCATTGATAAATTTTATATTATTTTATATATTTAGATTTTTGATAATAATTATGAAAAAAATAATTTTTTTAGCTATTGTTTTTTTATTAATTCCGATTATAAGTTGTCTTCCATCGAATTCATTTTATTTAATTAATATTGACAATAATTTATTATCGAATGAAAGCTATTGTTCAAATATATTAATTAATCAACATATATATCGTATACCTAAACAATGTCATCATCATTTACTTTGTAATTCATATTATTGTGATGATAAACCATTTCGTTGTATGAAAATACGTGAAACATTATGTTGTTTATATAAATATTTTCAATTGAATTGTCAACAAGATAATTTTATTCAAATTAAAGATCTTTTTCGTTCAGTATATTTTTATATATCAATAGAACATGGATATTGTGAAATAAATTTAGAAAGAATTGAAAAAAATGATCAAGCTTATTGTATTTCAACTATTGAAGAAACAACAACAAAAATATTATCAACACAAACAATAAAAACAACAGTATCATCTACAATTCGTTCATCTTTTAAATATTTTCATCGACGTCTATCATCATTATATCCTCATCGAATAGCAACACGACAAAATTATTCATCATTAACAAATTTAGATTATTTACGACAAGTTACTATAATAGAAAATGTTTCATCAAAATGTTCAAAAATTTTTATAGATTGTTTTCTTATTATCATTTTCTTATTGTCAATATTAATTTAAATAACCTTGTGCATCTTGTTTTTTTTTCATTCTAAATTATAGTTAATGATAGTCATGACTGATCTTTTATTTATATACATATATATGTTAATATTCATCTTTTCATTTAATGCACTTGTCAATTTTTTAAAACTATTGAGAAGAAATTTTGAGATCGAATGATATGTATTCTCAAGATTCACATGAACAAAGTGAATAGAATTTCGTGTTATATTTTCTCTTTCGTATGTTGTATTGTTGAAAAGAAAATTAGTTGATGAAAAGGAAAAAGAAAAGCAATCATTGATATAAAATGAATGAATATCATGATGAACATGTTTATATTTAATATTGAAAGAAAATATTCAATGATGAAATAAAATAATCATCAAATATATAATAAATGTAAAATAAGATTTTGATAAATATTTTTATCTTAAGAATAGTGTTCAATATTGAAATCAATTCTAATTATTCTTATTTTTTTTTTATGTGTAAAATAAAATGAATTAACTTCGAAAGAGAAACTCGAAAAACAAACTAATGAGCTGAAAGTAACAAGACAAAGAATACTACAGCGTTTTAGCATATATTACGGTATGCAGAAGTGCCAAGCAGTGAATTCAATATCTTTTCTACAATAAATATTAGCTGTAGTTCTGAACAGAAGTTCGACTTGATGTACAGTTACTTGAGTTCTTCCATACACATTGACTAATCATATACTACTCATAAGAACATGTGTATGTTATAACGTAATCAACATGCTATCGGCCAAGTAACTCGAGACAAACAGCTGTTAATAACTTGTTCGGCAGCATTCTACAGCTGGTGGTACCGAGATCTGAACATAGTATCTTGTAGATACGTAGAATCGAGAGCAACAGTTGTTCTTTTTTTTGTTTTTAATCACATATGCAATGATTTTGAGTAAATCACCTACGGGTGTATAGATAATTTAGATTAAAACCTAATATGCTGTAAAATAGGTTTTCGTAGCATATCTTGAGGATATATTATAAGTAACAAATAAGATAAACATATTAGCAAAATATTATCTATAGTACTTAAGAGCATCATATTATTCAAATACAATATTTGGTTCTCTAACGTAGAATACAAATAATTTACGAGAAAGTATCAAATAATTAAGTTGATAGATGGATGAAAGATAATAATCGTCTGTATCTTACCGATGATTCACTGGTTTTTGTTAGAAATTTTTAGCTATATTTTGAGTAGATGAATAAACTGTGATAAAATAATAATAGATTCTCTCTTTTTCTAAGCATCAAATAACGAGAAGTTTCTGTACATCATATCAACAGTTTTACATATGATTTGTTTCTAAGTAATTACAGAAGATCTGTAGCGAAAAAAAAATCGGTATAGCGTTTGTTTCTACTTCGAATACTTCTCAAAATACTGTTCGAACTTCACTCATTCAATTTACTGTGAACGTATCGATTGAATGAAATGACAAGTCGCTCTTGTGTCGAAACTAAGTGTATCATGTAGACTGTAATGACCTATGAATACTCTGAAAAGAGTTCGGACTAATAGCCTATTGGAGTCGAGATACTGTATTTTTACCGCACTTTTTAGCAGAATGCCGTGGTCTTTCTTAAGAAAATAGGAAAACTGAGTTTCAAATTTCGTATTGAAGCTTTGTATAGAAGTAGATCTTTATGAGAATTGCTAATTGGGAAAGTTTCAGATTTCTTGATTATTTCTTTTCTAAAATAAGAACACCAAAATTTGCCGTTGTACGTAAGTGCCGTGAAAAACATGGTTTTATCATACCTGCATTTTAGAATAGAAGTAATCAAAAAGATCTGAAAGTCTACAATAAACTATTCTGATTAAGAAGAAAAAATAACGTACCTCAGTAGTAATAAGCGATTAGTTAGCTTGAACTCTGGTCAGAGTATTCATAACTCATATGAACGTATATAATGCATATAGTCCTGACTCAAAAGCGATTTGACATTGAGAAATGTTCCTTTGTAAATGGTTGAATTTAGATATACAGAAAAAATGTATGTACTGAGTTATTGTTTAAATAGAGAGTTCGATTTTATTTTTAAAACAAATTTTTGATCGACAGAACAGTTATTTTTGACATTCTTCTAAATGTATAAATAATCGATTCCAGCGAATTTCTATTGATTTACTACGACTTCAAATACTTCTAAGTTTCTTTGTTGTCTCTATTGATTCGATTATTTGCAGATGACTTTCATATTCCGCAGTCAGCTGTTATCAATGTTCTTTTTTTTTTTAATACTATGTTGTTTTTATCAAGGTCTATTAAAATAACGAGTACTTAGTCCTGAAGACGACTACATTGTAAAATAATGGATGCGCTATAAATCATTGCACTATTCGTATTTTCTTTTTTATCATATCCATATTTTTATGTAAAAAAACTACGCTTGATTTCAAACGATCCGCTAGTATATTCTCTAGAAAATTACAGGAGAATATTAGATATAATCTTCAGAGTTGACGAAAGAATCAAACAAATGTTGGTGTTCTCCGATCTGTACTGATTTGGGAAGGACGTTTTCCAAGTAATATTCGATGCTTTGCTAAATTATTTTGGACAGATGAGACATGATATAAAAAATTTGTTGTGACAATAGGTACAATTCTTTGTTGTTATGTGCGATGACACATATTGCCAAAGGACATTTGATACAGAAACGAGCTTTTTTTACATTGAGTGGCAAACTATATTTGGTGGAAATATTTATATTCAATGAGTACAAATTTCAACATTTATCATAAGTGTTTTATCTTCTTTTCCATCGATTTTGTTGCAAATAAATCGAAACTTTACATTGGAATATATCACTCTGGTTGTCTTTCATCAAATTTCCAGAATTTTTAAGAGGAATTCATTCGAAGTGATGATTATCGTAAAATTTAATAAGAAAGGCCAACCCTTCGAAAATATCGATATATGATGAAATATTTGGTTCGTAAAGACTTGTAGAAATAGCCACCGATTGAATGCTAGATGATAGATGAATATTCTTTAAAAAACTTCAGCTGTAATGAATAAAATCTAAAATACGAGTTGTCGTATGCTAGAAATGGTTAAGTATTGGAGAACTTAAGTATTGTCTGATTCTTAAGATAACTCTTAAGCTGAGATCTAAGGCTACCATGCGGTTTTCTGGAGAATAGAACAGTAAATAAGTTGAGGCTAAGCGCAACTTTCTATCCACGAACGGAACCAAAATAAATAGAAAATATGAACTATGTCGTTATTTATGGCGTATCCGTTAAATATATTTTTAGTATCCGTTTCGAATCGAATATCAAATAGATCAAAATGAATAATATGAATGCATTTAACTCGTTGTTCTTTTCCTTACTCATATTTTTTTTTTGTATCAATTTATATAAAGAATTCAAAAAATTCTTTTTATCTTCTCTAGTTTAACTCATAATGGAATATTTTTATATTTATTGAAATTATCATCAATATGAAAAGATCTATTTCAATATATATATACTTTCAATCTGCGAAAAAATTGATAAACTTCGCAATATTATTATTATCATTATTATATCATATTTCTGTTTCATTATTCTATTTTTTGTTCATATCATATTCATCATTATTTAGCCACTGTTCGAAAGTGTAAAGACGACAGAAAAAAAAATTCGAATCTAAAAAGAAAAAAAGGGAAGGTAAAAAATACAACTCATATATAAAATAACAAATAATTAACACGTTTCAACAATATATGCTGGTAATAGTTGTTCTTCTATATGATTTTGTACAAGTCCGGTAGAATCTGGTATGTCTTTTGACGAATTGATTTTCGTATTATTTACATCGATGGTTGCTGAAGTTGAATCAGAAGTAGTATTTGGTAATATCTCAATAGATGAATATTTTTTTTCTTTCGTTATTGACTGACGAACTAATGGCGAATTTGTATTTAATCTTAATGATTGATTCGTAATTGATGTTACTGTTGATGAAGGTAAATGTCGAAAACAATGCACAGCTGCTGAAGCACGTTGTCGTGTTGCTGTTCGATTATTGTCATGATTTGATTTATAACAAACTGTTTGTTGTCGTCGTAAATTGCGATCATGTGACGCTGATGATTTTGGTGAATGTGAATATGTACGAGATTTTTTTGGAGAATTATTATGATGATTACTAAAAGTATTTGTATTAGATTTCTGTACTGCTGAACGACGTGATGAATGTTTATGTGATAAATTAATTGAAAAACCACAACAAGTAAAAAATGAAGATTTTTGTGTAGATTGAGTTGCATCATTATTATTATTATTATTATTATTATTATTATTATTATTATTATTAT
>CAJNOP010000002.1:3072735-3264645 GCA_905250075.1 Rotaria sp. Silwood1
ATTATTATTATTATTATTATTATTATTATTATTATTATTATTATTATTGCTATTATTAGTTTGTTGAGATAAATAATTCGGACGATTTTGTGAATGAATTGCTAATGGACAATAAGATGTAGCTCCTGTTGCTGTACCTACTGAATGTTCTGTATCATCATCATCATCATCGAATAGAAATGAATGAGTATTCATTTTTGAACCACGACGACTAGGTTTAACTCTTTTAAATCTCCAAAATAAACATTCCCCGAGTAATTTACGTATTTCTCGACGTGATGTTCGACCACTAGAACAAAAGAACAATTATTTAAAAATAAAATAATTATGATTGATTAAGAAATTTTTTCTAATGGCTATATAATATATTTATTCATACCTCATGATAGCAAACATAAGGTTAAGTGAGTAATTACACATTTCAAGAACACGAAATACCGTATTAAGATTGACATAGATGTATAATGGCATCAATGGTGCTTTACTAATATTCGTTGCAAATGCATTAACCATAGTTAAAATATATCTTGGTGATATTGTAAAAATAACAAAAAATGATGAAAGTACAAGTTGTATAGTTTTTTCTTTAAATTGTTTTTCTCGTTTTAAAACATGTCTTGTATCAATTGAACCAATTTTTGATAAAATAATACGTTGTCGTGATAAACTATATAAAATTAACCAATTAATAACAAGTAATAATATTGATGGTATAATCGAATGAAAAAATATTGTATTAAATGTGAAATAATGTTTTTTCCATTGATCATATTTAGTTTTTGATGATGGACTTCCTGTTTGCCATATGCACATAAATGTATGTATTGAGAGATTTTCATAAGCATGTAAAAAAAAATTTGGTAATAAATAAATAACATTAGCAGCAAAGACAAGACAAAGAACGATAACAAGAACAATTTTTGATATTGATATTGTAAAACATAAACGACCTTTTATTGGAAACCATATTATAATACATTTTTCTACAGCTAATGCAACTGTTAACCAAATACTAGCCTAAATAGAAGAAAAAAAACATCATGAGATTCCTTTATCTTACAATATATATCTTATTTCAATATTGTCAATAATATTTTAGTTAAGGATTATATAAATATTTCATCATGTTATATTTGTTTGTAAATTGCTTTTGTTTCTCTAGATTAAAATCAAATTGTCAAAATCAAATTGTTCTGTGCTAATGGTTTTTATTAGATCAATTGTTAATGTTGCATTCTTTTATTGAGAAAGACTTGATTCCTATATGCAAAATAAACCTTTATTAATTTATAGGATTATAAGAAGCTAACATCAATTTTGATCTTTTCTTGTGCATAAATAAATCTTTTCATTTTCTGTTCTCAGTATAAGACTGAGGTAATTAGGTTTTCCAAAAATATCTCTTTAAAAAAAATACAAAATGAATAAGAAGTAAACAAGAAATAAAAAATATGTATTATTTATTTATATCTCTGACATAAACGTTTTCTTTCTCAACCTAAACTAATTGTCTTTTTTCTTTTTGTGATTCAAGCAAACAAAAAAATTAATTACCTGTCCAGTAAACATAATAGAAAAGAATACCCAACGGCATAATGGTAATGTCACTCTAAGATAACCCTTATCAAATAAAACAAATATGAAAAATTCAAATAATCGTATTGTATCAAGTATTGATATAATTGAAAAATAAAGTTGAAATGTTGTATGACGAAAACTACGTGATGCTCGAAAATAAAGTAAACTTAAACAATTAAATGTAAGGCCAAATAGAAATAATAAACTGCCAATACCAATTTGAATATATGTATTAAAGGCATCAATTAAGATTTGTTCACGATGTGGTATTCTACTAGTTGTACCTCGACTAGTAATAGTAGAAGTGAAAAATACCGAGCTATTGTTGCTCAAAAATGATTCATTCATTTCATTTAATGTGCATTGGAATATCTAGAAAGAAAAACATTAAAACTAGATAATTAAATGGCATGTAACATTTTCTCACATTGATAGTGGATTTAAATTACACAAAAAATTACAAAGTAGTAGGAAAATATTTCCTCCTTCATTTGAGATCTAGTTGCACACTCATCAGAGAAACAATTCGGATTCGACTATAAAAAAAAATAATAATATCTATCAATTTTAACGTTACTTGAAGAACTATAAAAATTTGTATATAAGTTTTAGTGATACTGTCTCACTAGAATCCTCTGTAATAGTTATTACAACAATGAACAAAGGAAATGTTTATGAATTATATTGCACAATCCAAAAGAAAAAAAATTATGAGAAAAGGACGTGTCTAAAATGAATAAAATATAAATCCATCGATCACGTCATTCTTTTTAACACTTTTGGTCTAGAAAACGCAGATAGGCAAGGCAGTCATATATGAATACATTGATACAAAGCGAGACAGAAAAAAAATACATCTATCGATATGATGTGCATTATTCTTTTTCTATGCTTTTACATATATATATATATATGATGACGATGATGATAGTTATGATTTGATGAATATCTTTCGCATACCAATCATATTCTCTCCTTTTCTTCTAATCAATTTCAATAGGTTATTCACCTTTATACATCCCTATGATGTTTTGCTATTTTGCTTGTTTACGGGTAATTTTCTACTTCGTCAATGTAAAAATATAAACATGTGAGCGTCATTCATCCATTCTTTTTAATACATATTTTTGATGACTACTGAAGTCCTATAATGTCACTCTGAGCTGCCAAATGCATCTGACAAACATGTACTCATAGAATAACGTAAATTTTTTAGCAGAAAAGAAACGATGAATAAAGAAAAAAGGACAAAAAATCTATCAATATAACGACAACATGATTTTTTTTCAAAGACATTGGGTAAATATATGTCTATTGTTAAACATCTCCTCTAAATAGATGTTAACAGCAGGCAAAGAACAATGGTTTATTCAGAAAAAATACAGAGAAATATATGTGTGAAGACGTCGGCGACAAACGATTGAATGTTTGCAATAAGTATTTTTCTCATTATCTTTTTAAGTCTGTGGTTTTAGAAAAACTTTCGGGAAAAGAGCGTGAAAAAAATTATCGTCTAGGAAAAATGTGCTAGGGACATACCTGTTTTCATGGTTAATTGCATGTTTAAGTCCACAATACAAGATATATATCTTATGTATAAGTGTCTATAGGAAACATGTTAAATAAAAATTGTTTTTATTTTATATGTCTCCCATTTTACTAATTAATGTGGTATATTTGCTTGTTTTTCAACCTATTTGGCAATTGCGTTAACTACAAGATTGATTGTATTCTAACTCAAGAGCAAAAGAAAACATCGAATGAATGCGAGAATGCATTATGTCTATGAATTAGAATAACTAGAATGAAGAAAAATCGTTAATTTATAACTAGAATGATCTATTTAGATCTGAAATTCTAAAATATTTTACTGAATACAGTAGATAAAGTTTAATTTCTTGTAACATATCAAGGAAATGAATATATATATATATATGTACCAACTTGTTATAGTTTTCTTTTAAAATTTATTAGACTGTTCATTAACTTTTTTTTTGTAAGCAAAAAACTCATCGATGAATAAATAATGAAAATACAATAAAGCAGAAAAAAAAGCAAAATGACATTCATCAACTAAGAAACACGGCATGAGTTTTATGAAAATGTTGTTGTCATTATTTCCCTTTTCTATTAATGCAGACTTCCGTAAATACAAAACATATTTTTTCCTAACAAATTCAGCAGTTTTTTATGCACTTGATATTTTTCTAAAGATATAAGAAACAAATATTTTTTTCATCTCATCAGATATATTCTTTCGTCTTTAATTTGTGTACATTCTTTTATTTGTAATGTTCTTGTTTAATAATTTATCAACAATCATCTCCGGTTCTTTCCTATTTTTTTTAAAATAATCGAACCACATACGGAATAATACTTAGGGTGTACCAAAAGTTCTGACCACGACATTTCAAGGACCTTTTTGGATAAGGTGACCTATTCAGAAATGAGAAATCAAATATACCATGTTGTAGAGCTTTTCCCGGAACATCGAATAGTATATAGTAAATTCTGTTTTCATAAGACTTTGAAGGAATTAGAGGTAATTTACTGATAGACGACTACACATCTATACCCACACCCACCCAAATCTACATCAACAAGATGACTGGAGATTCTACGTATACGAGGTTGTAGCTCGTTAAACCTCTACAAAAGCTTATATGAGGAAAAATGTTTTACAAATACTTTCGATTAATACCAAGGACCACAATAATCATTAACTTATCATGCTTGGATATGGATGTGGGTGACAATACGTAGTCGTCTATCAGTAAATTGCCTCTAATTCCTTCAAAGTCTTATGAAAACAGAATTTACTATATATCATTCGATGTCCCTTGAAAAGCTCTACAACATGGTATATTTGATTTCTCATTTCTGAATAGGTCACCTTATCCAAAAAAAGTCCTTTGAACATCGTGGTCAGAACTTTTGGTACACTCTAAGTATTAATAACAATAATACGGATGAAGAAAATATTCTTAAGATTTCTTTTTTTCTCATTTATTTTGCAAATATTTTAAGATTGAGAAGAATATAATTGTACTAAACTAACGTCCTTCAAACATAAAGCAACGTTGACAACTCCCTGTCGATATTTTTCTATCTGTTTCAATGACGAATGAAAATAAATAAATAACATATTATTATGATTCCTATGTGACAACCGAACAACATGTTGAATTAAAGAGATTAATAATATATTTTATTTCCCTATAGGATTTATATTTTTTTCTTTTAGATAACTAATTTTTATTCTATCTCGTTAACTATCTCTTTATTTTGGTCAAAAATAGAAGTAAAAAGTACATAAGTGATTTTTATACAACGAGAAACATGATAGTATAATGTCATCTTTGGATCATGCTGTCCTAATGTGTTTTTCTGTTTGTTCTGTGGTAATGACTTCGAAATACTCACTTAGTTTATGCAGTAGACAAGCCATTGTAATAGTTTATCATCTTGACGAGAGAAATGTCGGATATAAATAGATTTATTATTTTTCTTTCTAGAAAAAAAAAATCGATAAAAGAAATTTTTTTCATATGTCAGTTCTAGTTAGAAGAAATATTTAGTTTTGATTAATGTAACGAAAAAAACTATGACAAAATGAATGTCCTAATAAATAAAAGAAACAGAAAAAGAAGAATGTCAGAATTCTTCTTCTTATTACTAGACAAAGTAAATGTATACGCATGTAAAAAGTTCCCATAGAGGAAGTTAAGAGAAAAACGAATCAAGAGAGAGAGAAAGAAACTATGATGATGAGGCTAGATAACAAGCTATATACACATTAGACACTACTATTTAGGAAAAGCAAACAAACAATACTGATCGAAAGAAGCTCACGCACATATATTGACTAGAACTATGACCACTTTTTGATTAGTCGTTGATTGAATCTTCTAGAATGCCGTTTTTCAATGAGAATAACGTATTCGTTATATTTATGAAGAATAAGCAGATAGAAGCTTCTCGCATCTCTTAAATATGTCTTGCTTTCTTTTCAGTTTTACTAGATAACAATCGTCTTCAAAATTTTCTGGTATCCGGCTTTTGTTTCTTTCTCTACTCTCTTTATTCCTTTGTTCTATTAGAAAAAGGCTAAGACTTATTAGCTCAAGATTATATTAACTACACACGATTCTTTATATATATATATATAAATGAGCACAGCATGGAAAAATAATCTTTTTTTTTCATATCATGCATATGTTCACAATATTGTCCAAGATGTGACTAGTAGGCATATATGATTATGAAATAACATAGACAATATGGAGTAAATGATGAACATGTTTTTCTTATTGTGAAAATCACACGTCACCGTCATCAACCATTAGTCAATGTCATTTATTGATCAATTGCCTTTTGCTTTACTAATCATTGTTCCAGGCGCGAACAGCAATCCTTACAGTCGTACAATAAAATAATGTGAATAAAAGGTTCGCAAGTAGCATAACATCAAAGAAGAAATATTATAACAACAATATGGCTAAGAACGAATGAATGGCGACATACATCCGAACACGATCGTATTACCTAATTGATCAGATATGTATACAAATGCATGAACATATACAACAAAACAACAGATGAACTATTTGATGATATGTCACAATCGATTGTTGATTTGACAAATGAAATTTTTACATGATGAAGATGATGATGATGTGAAGAAGCATTACATATGCAATCAACAATCAAAGGAAACGAGGAAGTGAAGAATTTTTCCGCAATTTCTTTTTTCAATACAAAAAAAAGTGAGGAAAAAAGACAATGCAAGTATAATTGAGTAGCTATAAATGCTTGATGTGTAGAGGATGAGTTTGCTCGAGGCGCATGTGACAAAATCAGTGTTGTCAAACTGAATGATGTGTGTAGTGCTTTATTCGCTTGATTTATCTATCTATTACCTCATTTCTCTCTTGTTTCATCGTTATGGCTTCATATGATACAAGTACGTGTCGCCGTTGATGATAGTGATTTTTTGACAATTCGATTACTCATGCTCATCAAATATCAAGAGAAGATAAGTACTATTAGAGAATAAGAAAAACAGAAAAAAAAGACGAAATCAAGAACAAGATATATTGATAATCGATATAAAAACCTATACCAAAAGAAAAGATTATTCTAATGGTTTTTTAAACATACCTGATATACTAAAATGAATACATCTATCTTACTCATGTAGTGACATATAAAATGACAGGACGATGATCGATTCGTCTGGACCAAGACGACGAATATATTGTGTCTGGCCTGTCACTGTCATCATTCTTTGTCAGTTACATTCTTCTCATTGACAGTTCTTGTGTGTGAGAGAATAGATGGTGATATATTAAAACGGAACGAATGCCACTGATAACCTTGCGTCAAGGATTATCTACACAATGACATTCTTTTTTTTTCTTTTGCCTTGTTTCCATCTCTGTTTCATTATAATGTGCCTATTGTCTGGCACTACCTCGCGTCCTGGCTCTGAAGGAGACATCGGGCGACGTATGTGTTAATGTTCAATATTATAAACTAAGATATGACAGACAAAGCCTGCATAGCGTAAGAGGTCCTCTTTCGCTTTTATTCTTTTCTTTTCTATGCCTGTTTGTGTATGTGCGATTGTATCGTATAAACCACTAATAGCCCTTATCATGAAGGATAAAGAAAAGAGAGCCGGTTCATTGCCAATAGCACATATATTCATATAGACGTTTGACAATTTTTATCAGATTATGAACGTGTCTTATAAACTGTAAATGACTATAATCGAGTATATATATTGTCTCTTTTTTTCCTTGCGCGCAATCAATCGAAGGTCAAACAAAAAAAACCCAACTAACTTTGTCATGCTCAATTGGATTTTTATATCTTTTTTTCTTTAATCGAATTGTTCATGTCTATTATATAGAAGATACAAAGAAAAATGATAGTAAATAGAAAATGTCCTTCAATAAACAAACTATAATATTCATTCTAACAAATAAATAAAAGTTGAAGACAGACTAACAACTTAATAAACTAGTTATCGTAAAGGATAATTTGATCTAATATTACAACAGATGCGACGTTTCTCTCATATTTCCAAGGTTAAATGCACGCAACAATGATTCTGTATTAAGAATAGAACCCAGAGACTATTTATAACATTGCATATACTATATGGCGCACATGACACTATACAAAAACCTAGATCCTCTCAAGAGTAAACGTTGAACAAGCATTCACATTTCGTATTTCACTCATATATATATATACGACAGTATCTAAAAATTTTCCATTGTGTATTATTTTTTAAAAAACAAAAAATTATATAAATTCTTCTTCTCTTTTAGTCTATCATGATCCATTGATCAACGTACATAACCTTCAGTTATTCTCGAGCACAATCCACTCATAAATTGTTTTGACGTACATCTTGCGCTTATAGTATATCGACTGACAGATGTATGTTGCCTAGTGAAAGAAACAAAGAAAAGAGATAATATAGATGAAAACTAAACAACTTTAACTTACAGTTGCTTTTCTCAATCGATTGATACTAAGAATAACAATAACTACGACGCTATAATAGTGTCGCGAAAAAAGTAATCATCAATGATAAGAATAAAAAAAAATAAGAGTAGACCTTGATAGACATACATATATATATGTATATGAAATCTCTTTAAGGACAAGTAAATAATATATATCATTGTTTGATATATCAATTATTACGAAATAAATGTCTGTTGCGTGATGATAGTCGATGGATAATCGATAAAAACAAAAAATGTGACCTTGAAGATTTTATTTTAATGTTTAATATAGAGAATCATGGTCAAATCTATAGTTGATTGCTTTCTATTGGTTATAGATTATTTATAGCACTGTAACAACTGTTAAAATCAAATAAATAGTATTTTATCATTCAATATCTGATAAAAAAAAATATTTTTGTTCTTTTTTTTATTGTCATAAGTAGTCATAGAAAAGCAAGTGTGCTAGAATTATTTTATAAAGTGAACGAGTGTCTCATAGATACCTATAGAAATTAAAAGATAGTGTGAATTGATATAAAATATGCGCATAACAAAGGTCAACAGAATATTAATATTTTATTTATTTTCTTCGTTGAATTTTTATAATGGAATAAACATGTTTTTCTGAGGTTATAATGACATAATTTTAACGCCGACTGATATTATCTTTTTCCGCACCATATTCACATGATTAAGTTTTCTATAACGGATGCTTTCATGTAATTGTTGAAAGACAAATATTTTTTTTAGTATTTACAAACATTCTGCATCAAATTTCATGGTATATCTTAATTTGTAAAAATATCTTAGATTTCTATTAACATTCTCAGATTTTAATACGTTAATTCAGCTGTTTTTAACAATGGAAAACAGAAAGTTTATTGATTTATTTTTTTGAGATCGTAATAATGAATAACTATAGAAATAATGTAAGAAATCTTGATACAAATTTCATACTTGAAAGAAAACAACTGAATATTGCATATTATTGCTAAACTTCTCGTTAAGAAATATGTATTTCTTTATCGTTTCGATCATTTTTTTTTGTCTAAAACACAAAGCGAATATGACAACTCATTTCAAGAAAACTTCAGTTCACTGAGAAGAGAAGTTGTAAATAGAATAATAGAATTAAACCAATACGAAAATGGCAAAAATAAGGCTTTATACTATAGATATATTAGAACAGTTGTTGTTTCCTATTAGAACCGATATTAGATAATGTTCTATAGAAATCTAGTATTTTTTTGAGAAACACTATGCAAAATAAACAAATGTCTGGTGAATAGAACTTAGGATCTTTTTACAAAAATAACAGAAACTTAATTCGAGATCAATAATACAAATATCTTGAAATTCAATAAAAATATTATTTTTATCTATATAGTACTTTTCTCTTTTCATTGAAATACAATTTTTTTTTTAGTCTAATGAAAAGAGTTTATCTATTTAGAATAAAAAATTCTGTTGAAATGAAAAATTTTTCATTTAATTAATTCTTAACTATTTCTCTAAATTACTGTCGGATATAGACGAATCTAAAGTAACTTGTTTCTTTCCTTACAAGAATATTTCAACGTCAGTTTGATCTAATTAACATTCATTGCTTGGTATTAATGTAGAAAACTTTTTATTTTAGCAAAATTTTTATTAACATAAGCATATATTTTCTTTTCTTACCATACTTCTGTATAATTCTGACTTTTTCATGAAAAATAAAGAGCATTAAAAAGCAAAAGATTTTACTATTTTAAGCACACACAATACATAAAATAACCTTCATCGGTAGCAGATGTCTCGATTTTCCCTTTATAAATAAGTATATTAAACAGCTATAACGTATTGATACTTGATTACTTTGACAGTGAATTGTCAAGAGATATATATTGACTTACAAATATTGAATTTCTTATGCGGATAGCAACAAAATTGATTGATATTTAGTGATCATGTACAGAGAAAAAAAATTGTATAAAAATAACTTATTGAATGGTGTAATAGAGAATCAGATAAATATATGAATAAAATAGATCATCAGAATCATAAAAAATTTGAATATACTCAGAAAACGTTCTAGAACAGTTTTTTTTAGTCATGCCTTGAGAAATATAGAACATTACCACTCAATCAGTCTGTTTTTAGGACGCATGATAAGGCATTCTGATAGGATACACCTTGAAAGACAAAGGACTCTCCTGCTTTCAGCCTGCAGAACGATCTTGTCATAACATTTATGTCAAGGAAAACAACTTGTTTGTATATGAACTATTATGTCAAATATGATAGACGCACTATTTATGAGAAAATCATTTATAATATACAGTCATGTTAATAAACTTGATTGCAAGTTTTCTAACAGAAGTCAAATGAACAATACAAAAAATATTTGACATTCATCAAGTGAACAAAACAATAATAAGACAAACATATAGATATAGGATTTTGTACGAACGAATAACTAATATGTCATCAATTTGATCTGGTGATAAATGGGTTCGTCTTTGAATAAATATCAAACTAGCTGATGACCTAACATCCTCCAGTGTTCAATCGCTGTTTGATCAAGATTATATTCACATGAGACACCATATTGAGTAATGCAAAAGTCTAAGAAGAGGATTCAGTTGCTTGAGTTTTTTCTCTTGAGATATCGACTTTTCATTGCATCTCTTAACAGGAAAACTTTAACCTCCTTCGAGTCACCATTGCTTTTAAATCGAGGCCATCTGCACTGTGTAGAACCAAATGAGCTATGAATACTCAAAAAGAGCCCCACCTTCAGCATATTATTTCGGAGATACCGCACTTTTATGGTATTTTTTAAAATAAACGCCGTAGTTCTTCTCAGGAACACTTGAAAACCCGATTTTCGAATTTCGACTTGAAACTTAGCATAAAAGACAAACCTTGACGAAAATTATTGTTTTGTGAATGTTTCAGATCTTGCCGCTGTTACTATTTCTAGATACAATTATTGAAATAGCATGTCTTTTACATCTCTTCAGACATGTCACAATATGAAGACGGCATTGATGTATTGACTATTGCTTGTAATAACAGGAACTATTATTGTTTTTTATTTAAACACTCTAATCGTTTGATGTGAGGTCAAAATCAAAATATAGTACAATAAAAGAAAAGAAAAGGAAAAGAAATGGTCTTTCTGCATCGATAAAGGCATAGGTCTGTGAAAAATTTATTTTATGCCATTTCACTTTTATGCTTATACTTCTCATGAATCTTTTAGAATATCCTAGTTACTTTAGTGCATTTAGTGCATGGGCGTGGGTGCAGTAGAGGTGAGGATGCGAGTATGTGAGTTTCGGTATATGGATCTTGGTGTTTGTCTAAATGTTGTGTTACTTAAAGGTTTACCTTAGCTACCTTCATACTCACATCTATACCTGCACCGGCATCCCGAAAAGCACTAAAGTGACTAAAGGGTCTAAAATATAAAGATCATTGTAGCTTGGATAACATAAAAGTAAAACGAGATAAAATTAATTTTTTTGTAGATTATGCGTTAAAGATGCAGCGATGTCCTTTCGGTGGATGGTCCATGTGATTGTGAATGCTTTAGCGCACTGTGGTTATTGTTCCGGATAGCATCTCTAGGCTGCGGTGACATAGTTTCAATGATACCCATCATTGTGCACATCATGAATGAAATGTAGCTTCTTCGATCACGAGATTGTTGACACTTTATATGTGGATATTGCGTTGTTTACATCATAATTTGGAACATACTTTGACATGGTTGATAATTCCTTGTGGTTTGGAATTGGATTTGCATTGTAGACATGTGTAGACCGTTTCTATATTACGAATAATCATTTCTGTTACCTCTCGTTTAAGATAAGCTGCTTTTTTTATTGTATATTTCTCGTGATGATGGTCAAAATTGCGTATACTTGTTAATCAGCTGGCGTCATTTATTCCGATCTAGCTTCTGTCGTGGCTAGCTGTATTTAGTCACTTTTCTAGATCGTTGGTAATCTTGTCTTGCCATCGCTTTCGAATGCCCGGATTAATAGAAATTAATACTAAACAGTATTGAATACCAAATGATATTGGCATTATGGCATATCTACATTGCTCATATGAACCAGCATATTTGACGTTTTTGTTTCACGATAGAAGCAAATGAAAAGACCTAAAATTTTCACAATACATTACTCTCGTTAAGGCCTATCTTGACGCAAAAATTCGAAAATCACTTTCCTTCATGTTCCTTCAGAAGGACAACGGTATCTGTTTAAAAAATATGGTAAAAACACAGTATCTTCGAAGCAATAAACCAAGGATTCGAACTCTTTTCAGGCTACTCAATGCTTATTTGGGTCTACATAACGCATATAGTCTTGACTCAAAAGTAATTGAAAAGTTCAAGGACTTCTCACGTAAGATTATAGAGTATATCAAGTTGTCTACAAGAGAAAACTGTATTCTGTTTTCAAAAAAGAATGAGATTTGGGTAAAATAATTTTATCTTGGAGATTTTCACATTGTACTGTTAATATGTATTTGTTGTATGAATTGAAATCGCTATATTTTTTCCGAAAAAAGTTTTTTTCAAATAGAAAAAGTTACTGTTTTCTTGGCAATTCGATATGCTGTCTAATTTGGGCAATTTTGTATAAAATTGCCAAAAGTTTGTTAGTCTGGGAAACCGATTTTTTAGAAACCTACCAGAGAAATATCTATTGATCAATTGGAAACGTTCCTCATTAGGCTTTAAGAGAGATTTCGTCAGTCTAACAGAAGCTCACACTTGCATTCATACCTAATATCTTTGTACAATCTGTTCAAAGATTCTCACATGTCAAGATCATGGGAAAGATATCAGCTGTGATTATCTTTTCCAAATATCTTGAGTATAATAAAAGAAAAAAAACGAACATCGATTATCTTTTTACATATTTAAAAATTCTTCATTTGCTTGTAACTGCTTTCCAAAAGTCAATCGTAGTAAACTATCAGTCTCATATATATATGTAAAATATTTTTCAATAGTGGGAGTATTTGTCAATCCATAAAATTGAAATTATAAAGAGCACACGAGAAGAAGAAGACAGTTAAAAAAGTTTATAAACTATGAAATTTTATTTTTTCGACTATTCTAGTGTACATTTGTGAATGACTGTTGCCTTATGAGAACATGACTCATATCAAGTTACGATGCAGAATCATTGAGAGCTCACACTTTCTAAAGATAGAAACTTCATTGAAAAACGATAAAATAAAAAATTCTTTTTTTAGATTTTAGTGTTCATGAAAAGTTTAATTAAAACAAATTCTTCTACGAACTTTTTTCTGAGTGATTGTTTGAGGATAGTTTACAAATCAGGAATGCTATAATTTTTTTTCTACGTTTGTATATATAAGTAATTAACTTATCAGATAAAGATTTCTTACATACCTGACAATATATTTAATATCATCATTACAATCTAATGTCGTTAAATTAAATTCATGATCAAATGATAACACAGTATCAGTAACAACAATTGTAGATTATCCAACAACTGGCAATAATGATAAACAAGAACAACAATTAGAAACATGAAGTTTCCTTCGTACGAAAATATTACGCAAATTTTAGTAAGAGCATACGAAATCAAGTTTTTTTAGCTGTAGTTTTTACTTCGTTTCAATTTGTATAAGTAGACATATTTTTGAACTAATAAAAATTGCTCGTATGAAATATGTAATTTCTTGTATTTTTGCTGTTCTGTGTGTTTTTTTGTACTATTTTTGATGGAAACTTATCTTACACAAAATATTCAGATAGGTATCTCTTACTATTAAGTAAAGATTTGAGATCAAAATATTAGGCTAAGATTTTGAAAATCTTGATTATCAGTATCGAAGATATAACTATATGTAGCACAGATCAATAAAAAAAAATTATAAAACACAAGATACCAAATCAAAAAATATTATATATTTGTTACCAAGTCCTACAATAGTCTGAAACTAAGACTTCAGTTGTATCAATTTATAAGAGAAGTTTTCGTTTTCTAACTTTTCGTTATGAAAAAATAATTACGCATGTAATTATTTTTAAGCTAAAAATCGATCGTAAATCGATTAAAATCATACATCTTTAATCGAGAATCATCAAAACAGTCATAAAAAATATCGAAATTTTAACGATTATTCTAGTTATTGCTCTTATTAAAACCGATTTACAATCAATGTCATGCATAAAAAACTGTATTAAAATTCTACCGCTTTTAATAACACTAAATTGAAAAAAAGATGACTTTTTGAATGATTTTAAATGTATTTTAATCACAAACAATCGATGAAATTTTTATATTTTTGATTGTTTTTCGATTATCATTAATTAAAATTGTACGGTTTTAATCGATTGAAGATCATTTTTTGTGGCTTTTATAAATTTTTGTTGACGTGGTTGTCTTTTTTGTGTTAAGCATTTCCCGAAGAGACGTTTTGAGCAGAGATGGGCAAGTCATTTTTTCAAGTCATTTCAAAAAATCTACTTACATTTTCTCATTTGAAGAGTATGGTTCTAATTTCAATGTGGCTAAACTCAGAAATGTTCAGGCTACAAAATGATATATTATGGTCAAAGCTTTTCTTCACCAAAAGCGCCGCAATATCTCTAAAACACCTTGACTTGATGAAAATGACTTGGCTTAATTACGTCCAGTCAAGTCATGGTGTTTTAAAAGTATTACAGCTCTTCTCATGAAGAAAAATTTTAACCATAATATATCATTTTGTAGCCTGAACATTTCTGAATTTAGACACATTGAAATTAGAGCCATCCTCTTCAAATGAGAAAATGTATGAAGATTTTTTGAAATGACTTGAAAAAATGACTTGCCCATCTTTGGTTTTGAGTAAAGCTGACAGCCACTATTTTTCACTAATCTGATATTGATGATATTTTCCGATGATATTCTTCTATATTTGCGACATACACTTAGCTAATGCAAAGATGCACAAAAGCTTGTGGATCCGGATAAAGGTTTTTATGAAAACTTTGGTTTTTCAAGGTTTTTAGTGATTTCTTTGTCACACAAGTACTTTGAGAGAAAAATAAAAGCATATGTCGACTCAGCATAACAAGTTGCATTGAGTGATGTTCCAGCTGTCAATTTTTAACACAAGAGGTTTTTTTTCACAGGAATGTAAGGTAAGAGTTACTCAAGAATTTTCCATAGGAAATAATTTTTTTCTATCAGACTCCTTTATTTTCATGAATATTATTTTTGAATACAAGAAGTTAATATTTCCATGAAAAATTTCGTTGATGATGGAAAGTAAATCATGTTCACGTGCTCGATAGAAACCGTCCATTATGTACTATATTAAAAATGGTAAGATGTAAAGAGCTCGAAAAAAAATCTCGACATTTGCGAACTTTGAACAGAAAATTCTTGAAAATTTGCAGTATATGATTTTAATGTGTTAATCAAACAGTATGTGTTTGTACTTAATATTTTGTTTTAAAAATGCATGATAATAAAGTAATGACACAGAAAAAGCGTAAAAAGTTTAATAACGAAAGATCATTTTCTTGTTCCAAAGATGCAGATATAGGGTGGCTGTGAGTGTGGATATGGATGCATTGGCGTGGGTCTTTTCTTCACCCACACTTATATCCTCAAATTTTTGATTCATAGGAATGTATATGTTGCATTAAAATTATATCGATCAACGAAGTTGCAACTTCGTCACATAATTCTGTCGAAGTTACTTTAATTCAACCAAATAAAAATTAATATCAATTACTTATATAATATGATAAACGTTTTATATATCAACAGTTAATTTTTCATTTTAAAAATATGGACATATTATTTTTCTGAATACATAGGAGTAATTATTTAAAACCTAACTCTAGAAACAGAATACTTGCTCGGAAATCAGTTTTTATTTTAGTGCAATCAAGATATACTACATACTGCAAAAGGTAGATCCGACTGTTTAAATTAATATATTAAATCTAGAAAATGAAGTCCTTATAAGATCTCGTCAACTATATTCTAAATTTGACAGTTTCTCTCACTATGTTATCTACTACTATGGGCTTCGTCTAATATGTTCTTTTTGGACAATTGCTGCATTAGTATAATTTATATTGGACTGATAGATGCATAATACTAAGAGATGGTATTAAGAATTTCAGTTAGGTCAAGTCTTTGCTTGACACAATGTGAGTTTCACTTTAGTACAACATTTAAATAATATTTATGTCGTACTTTGATTCGTATAATGTTGAAGTGTTGTTTAACTCAGAGTATAATACTCAACAGCTCTTTTTCTTTAATTACAGACATTAGTATCATCAGCATAAATTCATAATCATATAGAATTTCAACGAAAAAAATTGAATTCTTTTTGAATAATTACTTCTATGTATTTAGAAAAATAATACATCTATTTTTAAAATGAAAACTTAACTATTGATATATAAAACATTTATCATATCATCAAATAATTGATAATTGTTTTTTATTTGGTTGCATTAAAGTAACTCTGACAGAATTAGGTGTCGGATTTGTAACTTCGTCAATTTTATCTAATGCAGTTATAACTTCGTCGAACAATTTACCTAAAACGAGCAAAGCTCTAATAGAATGCGAGGACATCTTTCCACATTTTATTTTGGAAATTTGTAAATATTTGAAATTTTATTTTATTTGACATTTTTTATTTCAAAATTTTATTTCTGAGCTATTTATAATAGTAGCTCAGAAAAATGGGTTACAATAAAAAAGATTGATTTCGAAAGATGAGGTTTTTCAGAAAATCTAATTTTTGAATATGAAAATAAAATTTGCTGAGAAAGCTAAACGAAGCTTTTTTGTTTAGTTTTAAGAGCTCTTTCGAATGAGACGTTGTTCAAACGAAACGCACACAAATATTTACGAAGATATAAGTGAAAAACTGAATATCATTTTATTTCTTGATGGTTGAAAGTACCTCATGTATTAATATCTATAGCTCCGTCAAATTACATCATAGTAGTCTAAACAATTTTTCATAATGTTAGTTTCATGTTATTAAGTGATTGCTAAAAACAAACATGTTAAGTTGGAGGTTAAAATTGATTTTTTGGATTGGCTTGTAAAGCCTCATTTGAAATGATAAACAATGCATATGATGTCCTCGATCACACTCATTTGTCAAGGTAATTGAATGCTTTTGTGTACATGAAAAAAGTGCTTTTTACCTTAGAAAAGACGTGACATAAAGGAGAAATATTTTTCTTTAATATTCTCTCCAAATTTATTTACCTTATAATCATAATAAACAAAGAAATTGTAATGATACAAAAAAAACCTTTATATTTTTAGTACGTTTTATCTATGTGATGAATCTTTTCGAGTTCTTTCCTTACGAAGACCTCGTGTAATACATCTACATAAACGAGACCATGGCCGATAACCATTTTTACCAATACATGGATATTTTTTAAATAAAGTCTCTCCAATAAGTTGACATTCACGTCTCACTAGAGGAGACGATTTTTTACTTGATATCCATTGAACAAGTTCATTTATTAATGTTTTCCATTGACTGTCAATATTATCTGTTTCTAAAGCTGTCATAACTTTTTGTGAAAATCTTGGTAATTCAAGTGGATATTTAAATTCAAAATTTGCTGATGTTTTTGGTTGAGAATCTTCCATAAATGCATCATAAATAGGCAATGCTACTGCTATTTTTTTGAGACTATCACCAGTATTTGAAGAGCTGTTTTCTCCAAACGTAGGGTTTTGAACATCAGTACTGGAATGATTATATATCCTTACCGATGAAGGAATACTTGATGATGATGGTAATGGAATATATTGCTCTCTTAAATGATAATTTGAAGATTCCATATTATTTACTTCATAAATATCCTTTTAATAAAAATAAAAATAGAAACATGGTTTTTTTTTATAAGATTGTTTTATTTTTCATACAGGAGATTCATCTTCGGTTTCTATATAAATGACATTATTGTTTGTATTTTTTTGTTGCTAGAAAAAATAAATACAAGTAAAAAATAAATATTTACTAATTGAAATAAATTTTTTTTTCTACACACAACTTTTTGTATGGCATTCCAAAATCGTTTACGATCACGAAATGTAAAACCATAGTCATTTTTAAATAGATGTTCAATATCATCTCGATCAATTGTTTGTAAATCGTCATCATTGATACGTTGTTCTATTAATATAAAAAAAATAGTACACATTTATAAAAAAAAAAAATACAATAATTAGGCATATTACAAATAAAAGAACAGTCTCGTATACCTTCAAGAATCTTAATCATTGCATGAGATACACCATCTCGAAGAAGATTTGAAATAATTTGATGATGATGGATTATTGACATTATACATAAAACAAGGTTGCTTCGATGCTCTTTATGTTTTCAACGTCTACTCGTCGACTTTTTATTTTATGATCAATAGATAGGCCTACAAAAGAAGCTGCATAAGCAAACTTGTGCATTTAATACTTGATCGCTGTGCGTGCAATCAGGCGTAATAAAACGCACATTGACAGAGTACTAATAGAGAGTGAATCATGAAAAAATGTAAATATTAAGCGATAGAGAAGATTCATTTATGAGTAAGTAAAAGAAAAAACCGATATCACGTCATAGAAAGAAAAAGCCTTAGGCAACTGTTTGTATTTATTACTAATCTATTTTATGTTAGTATATCTTATCAATTTAGACTCGTGGCGCATTTACGTAATTATATCATTAGAAAATGTTTAACCTCTATTATGGCTCAAGTAATTTTGTTAAAGAAATAATAGTGTCATTGGTTATGGAGTTTTATGGCAACACATTTCAATACTAATATATATTTTGATTGCTGACAGTTAACAAAAAGGAAGAGGAAGGTAAGATTGATGTTTATCATTTACCGCCTTCATATACATATCCAAACACGTAATCATTAACGTTTTTATGTAAAACGGAGGACATCCATTGTTGGATTTATTTGATTTGTAAGCAAAAGATAATGTATTTCTAAAAAAGTTTTGTTTACCAGAAAGATAAGTTCATTATTTCTTACGTATTTATCCGAAAAGAATTTCATAAACAGGTTTTCTATCATAAAGCTAAAATAGAAGAATACTAAAAATGACTTAGTTTTTCTAAGAACACAATTAACATTATTTGGAATGATATCCAATTGTAAAATGAATGATCACATTATTTTTTTACGACAATAAAATTTTAATTGTTTAGCATAATAATACCAAGTAAAAAAGCTCTCAATATAAGGCAAGAGAATAATTGTAGATTCTGAACAATATCTATTTTTTGTACTTGTTCATTTTACTTACGGAGGAAACGATTTAAACTGACACACACCGTTTGAGCTCATATTGTGTCTTCTAGAATGCCTTGATGAGACAAGCTAAAGTCTAAAAAAGATTTGTCCCCATGATTCTTTACCCAGGCAGTCAAGATCGGAAAAAAAACGCGTTTAAACGCATTATTTTAACGTTTTTTTTCGCTTGAAAACGCTTCGAAAAACGGTAAAAGCGCACATTCTAACATGTATAAACGCGATATTTTGTCTTTTAAGTGAAAAAAACGCGTTTATATGCGTTGCTCAAGCGTTTAAAAGTCGTTTTTTGCTGGAAAACGCGTTACAAAACGTTAAAAGCGCACATTTCAACGCGTAAAAACGAGTTTTTTCTCTATTGTTGACTGACTGGGTAGAGCTGAGTTATGATTATTTTACTGAATTGTTGACTCAGTTTTCGGCGTACACCAAAAAATCAAAAAGTAAAACCTCAATGAAAAACTTTGCTCATAGATAGATCTACTGACTGATAAAGTATTCCGAAAGTTTCTACCGAAAATAATTTTATATTTGTTTGTCAACAGATTAAATTTTCAAGCAAACTCAATTTTGGGGTTGTATACATCCATCGTCAAAATAAACATTATCAATAGAAAGTTCATCGAAATGAAGACCATCGAATATCGTTCGATGATCTATGTTCGTGAATTTCATTTCAGCGATGCTTCGTTACGCTCACTCTTTCTCAATATTTATCATGTATAGTCACACACATAGGATAATCAAAAGCTTCTCACAGTATCAATCTAAAATTTGATGCTCCTTGTTTTTATTCCTGATATTGTGTATTAAATCATGAAGACTAGCTTTCACAAATATCTAATGCGACAAGTTCTTTACAAATTTTTTCGCCAGCTATATCTGATATAGAAAACTGTCTATACGATCATTTATAAAAATTTGTTTGTTATTAGATCCTATTGCAACACAAATGCATGATGAACTAATTACAATTTATGAACAATGTTATGTGTCATTTCGTACTGTTGCCAATGGATTCATCGATTTTTAAATAGATAAGAGTCGTTGAAAGACGATTCCAAAGTGATCGTTCAATAACTGCCCTTAATCTAGAAAATATCGATGCTATTAAATATTCTAATGAACAATGATGCATATGTTAGTATTGATTGTATTACTATCATTGTAGATCTATCACATCGTTGTCTCGATACTATTCTCGAATAACATCTTGTCTTACGAAAAGTATCGTCAAGACAAGTACTTCATGAACTTACTTTTAGACAACGGCGTATTGATATTTGTAATGAAAATTTATAGTAGCTTGAACGTGATACCTGAATATTGTATAATATTGTCACGGAAGGTGATACTTGAATTTATCATCGCAAAATTAAATCAAAAGAACGATCTAAAGCATGTATAATAAAAGAAGAAGATCCTCCGACAGTAATGAGAAGACAATCATTCTAAAATAAACATTACTTGCAATTTTTTTATGATTAATCGACCATTACTTATTCATGATCTACTTTTTAGAACACCAATACATGTTATATATTGGCAAGGTGAATATGTATAAAGATCAATTAAAAAGATACACGAACAAAAACCATCATCAATAACAAATGGCATTACATTGCATTATAATAATATTGCAATACCATGTATAAACGATATTATTTTTAATTATCCACAAGAAGATCAAAAATCAAACTTATGACTTGTCAATCATAACTTCTTGAACCAGAGATATTGAGGATTTGACCCGTTTTCATTCAATCCATCGGACTTGCACCCGACCCATGGCCCGCGGGACGAATTGGATCTCTGAAAAGACACGAACTAGGGATTTTCATGATTTCAGAGTTTTCAGATCAGATTTTATTTTTACGTGCACCTGCAGGTTCAATCTTGTTCAACTCGTTGACAAAGTTCGCTTTCCATTCCAGCAATACAAACATTCTGCATGGATTTTGTTTTTTGATATAGCACTACGATGGAATATCGCACAGATTTCATTGTTTTTTTGTTACAAGGAATAACCTGTCTAGTGAAAAAATAAATCATAGAACTCGATTGGAAATTTTCTTCAAAGACCAGAAGAGGTTTTACACAGAAAGTTTCGGAAACTCTTCCGCAATTTATTTTGAATCTAGAAAAGATATTATGGCATTAGATTGATTATATGTTTATTCGTTGAATGTGAGTTGTACAAGATAGGAATATAACACTGTTGCTGTAAAAAATCTCTCTACATATATTTTATAATGGGCGAAATAAACGTTTTTGTGATATTATCTGACATGAATGCTTCTCATCTCTGTCGATTACAGTCATAAAAAATGAAGTTTATTCTAAGAGAGACGTTGCCAGAAGCTATAAATTTTGTACAAAAAGAACACTTATTGAGTTCTGCAAAACGACACCATTTGGGATAGGATAGGGATTCACTTTTAGATATTTAGCGAAACATTTTTTTCTTTTCATAAATCCAAAACAGACTAAATTAAGTTTTCTAGTACTTTTATCCGATATCTATTCTCTTTTATGAAAAACCAAATATTTTGATACAAAACCAAAGCCTCTATTATAAGGCACACTTATATACATACGGTGTTTGATAAGATCGAAAGTGAATGATCAAAAAGCTCAAAGAAATATCTTTTGATGAAAAGTTATGACCAAAGTTGCGAAAGAGTTTTTTAATTTCTTTTGTTCAAAAATTGTTTTTAGTCTTTGAAAAAAATTTCCAACCAAATCTTTTCATGTATTTTTCCACTAAATACTACTCTTTCTAACAAAAGAACAATGAAGCCTCTACGATATTTGATCATAGAACTATATAAAAAACCAATTAGTACAGAACTTTCGTATACCCCATGATAAATGCACTTTTCTCTCTCAGTTCGATTAAAGGGATACGTGTAAAAAGAAGAATCAAATTCACTCTATCCTCAAGTTATGCCTGGTTTATTAATATTATATGCATGACCATATACTCACTTTTACTTCACTATTGCCGGTCTTGCATTTTTATTGACATTTTAAAACAATTATGTCTATGCTCATAAATCACAAATAATATTTTAATTACAAAAATCTTAGTTTCACATATAAAAAAATAAAATAGGCTAATAAAAAACCTAATGGATTTATAAGTAACTAGTATACTAATAAAGTTTGTATTAGCTTGTGAGCAGATTGTGGCGGGTTGGTGATTCTTCAACCCAGGAAGTGGGTTGGGTTCGGTCTCGGACAGATCGGATTGGCAGGTCGAGTCAAAAAACCAGCCACTGTCATCTCTGCTTCTGACCTTGCGCCTTCACAATTCTAGTTGTTCAATCGCTTGAAAAGTAACGTTGATACATATCCAGATATTACAAGTTTGGCTCAAGCAATAATCAAAGAACTTAACTAAATATCTGTTCAGGATGCCAAAAGATTTTCTAGAAATCAATTCGAAAGATGAAGCTTTGTATTGAATATCCTGGAGATTACTGTGAACATTTACTGTAAAGAGATTAGTAAAATATTTTTTTCTATGAATCAATATTTGCAAGTACACGAACTTTTTGCCTATTCTATGTTTATAGACTACAAATATCATCTCAACATATTTCTGATAATTTCTGCCATCGAAATGAAGATCGTCAAAAATCGGCACTATCGATAATCACATCATTGAAACAATAATTGGCAGAAAGGCAAATAATGGAACTTTAGCTCCGAGCATACCGATCGATCTTAGTATTGTGCCTGTAGTAAACAATTGTTTTTCATAAATTAGATATCTCGATAAAAGAACAATAAAATATTCAACGTAATATTCGGTCTATATATGGGTAATATTTCACATCAAAATTCTGCCTTTTGACTTTTCGGTATGTATCTAAGTCTGGACTGCACATACAATAAGGTCTAATATGATCTCAAATGATGAATATCAATTTCGGTAATTTCTTAAATAGACTAATTATTAAAGTTGTACAATTTGGGCAACTTTTTACAACAATTTATGATTGATTTATCTTATGTACGCATTACGAATACGGATTCATTCATATCTAATTATTATCAAGACGAAATCAAAACTTTTAAAAATTTCCAAAAATAAATCTTTAATTAATATGTTAAAGCTTATATGTTAGTCCGAAAAAAAAGGGCCTGAAATAATTCAAAAAAGAAAAAGACAAGTAAAGAATTTCCGATCACATATTGTCATAAATTCCATCATTGTTTTTCATGTCACTTTCTTTTCGTTTTCTTCCTGTAAATGTCTTTCGTCTTTGCCATCTTTCTGTTCGAATTCGTTGACTAAGACCTCGACATAAAAATGACCAAGGTTTCGGACCAGTTGTACCTATACAGGGATACTTTTCATATAATGTTTGTCCAATAGCTTGATATTCATGTTGTTCACGAAGACATGGTTTTATTGACATAACCCATCGAGCAAGTTCATTAATGAAAGTTGCCCATTGTCTATGAATTGTATTTGTTGTAAGTGCTTCCTTGATTTTAGCAGAAAAACATGGTAATATGCTTGGATATGTAAATACATAATCAGATGATAATGATAATTCTGAAATATATGATGAAGAATTTGAATTATTACTATCATCATTCAATGTTTTATTATCAAAAAGACTAATAACAGTTGATTGTCGATTTATATTTGATGATAAAGATGTAATAGATTGTCTTTCTTTTAAATCATTATTGTCAAGGTCTTCAGCAGTAAATTCATAGATATGTTCAAGAATTGCCTAAAACAAGGATTTCTTCATCAATGTAGATTTAAAAAAATTTTATACCGATGAATCAAGAATTCGTCCATGTTTTGTTTTAGAATTTTGATTTGATTGCTAAAATAAGAAAACAATACAAAAAAAAACTATTATTTAAATAAATATTTTTGATTGTCTACAATTTTTTGTAATATATTCCAAAATTGTTTACGATCACGAAATGTAAAACCATATTCATTTTTAAATAAATGTTCGACATCATCACGATCCATCATCTGTAAATCTTCATCACAAATGTGTTGTTCTATTTAAAAAAGAAAAGAAGAGACAATCTATAAATGTAATTTAATATTTACTTTCAACAATCGCAATCATTCTATCGGATATTCCATACTGAAGAAGATACCTAATAAGTTCTTCAGTATTATCATTATTATTATTATTATTATTATTATTATTATTATTCATGGTCAAGGTTAATATAATAATAATATTTGCATTGAATATATCATATGAAGTATAGTGTAGCTTAGCTTATTGTTTGGTTTTTTTTTGGTTTTTGATTGATGACATGTTGGCGCGCGTTACTAAATGCGTCGTGATAGAAGTGTGAGCTATTCATGTGTTATAAATATTTTCGATGAAAGTTGTGCTGAAATAACAAACTAGAATTTTATATTTTCTTAAAAAAATAAGTTGATTATAGAGTGAGAAAGTACGCTCAACTGATGCCACAGATTTGAGCTTCAAAAAAAAGAAGAAAGATGCAAGGTATAAATAACAGTCACAAAACAATTCATGTCGCTATCACAGATCGAAAAGCAAAGCCATGGTAGAGATGGAACTTGACGTTCATAGAATTGACATTAAACGATTATCGAAATACATATGTTTGAGAAGTATTGTTTTTGCAACAAAATGAATTAGATGTCGAGATGCTGATGAATATTTTAGTCTTTCAAAAAGAGAACAGAATCTATATATCGTTGTGCGATTATCAAGTTTCAATTTCATAAATTGATGACACTGGTCTGATCTAAGAAAAGGCACCGGAAGATGACATCGTGAACTTGTCATCTGTTGATATGTCATTTTCAATAGGTTCGAAACATAGAGCTTGAAGTTCTGCATATTTCTGCCTATTTGCTTGACTTTCGCTGAATGCAAAACAAAATTTCGACAACGAAATAGTCTTATCTAGATTTATTTTTTTTTGAACGCTTCGTATAACAACTATGGTACTCGTGATTTTTCTATTATAAATCCAATATAAAAACTATTAACGTAAATCGATACAGTTTGTTATGCTCGATAAATTAACATATCGATTAGATTCATAGATTAATATATCCAGGGTCAAATAGTATATGTTATCGTATCTATCTGACGTTGCATAAATCAATCAATGAACATAATCGATATGTTAATTTATCTAGCGTAAAAAACCGCATTGATCAACGCTATTATTTGTCATATTAAGTTTATAATCGATGAATCATTAGTGTACGATAGTTATTATTCGTAGCGTCCAAAAGTGATAAACCTCGCTAAGACTATTTAGTCCTTGAAAATTTCTGTTTGCTTCCAACAAAACAAAAACAAAATACATAAAATTATACAAAATTTCATGCCCTATCTTTCTAATCTATTGAAAGTAAAATCTGAAACAGTGAAAGATTTACGATCTTATCCAACAGTATTTATACTATTAATATGATTCAAAAGCTAGGATGAATAAAGAAAATTATTATTTGAGACCAATACAAAATAATTTATCCATAATCATGAGAGTCTTTAGTTTATTTATTCGAATGCCAAAATAAGTAAACAGAAAAAGATTTGTAACATATAATCGATAGGTAATAGCAAATCATAGACAAAATCAAAATTCTATCCTAAGCGAAACCTATTATTTGTTCAAAAGGTAACAATAAATGTAAATATAATTAATAATAAATGATTATATTGTCGGTTTGTTGCTGTATTTGTTTTATTAGATAAAACTTTTTGATTAGTAATATTTTGTAAATTATAATAATCTTTTAAATAATTGTATGTTTCATTTTCATCATATTCTAGAGCATCATTATTTTCATCTATTTGAAGAACACATGAATTACATTGTTGTTTTGTTGGAAATTGTACTTTTGGCCAAGCTGGATCATTTGACATTTGTTCATGTTGTAGTCGTTTATTTACTTTATTATGACCTATATAATAAAATAATTTAGAATTGTTATAATCAAATATAATACATTGATTACCTCGCCAAAAATATAAAACACTTTCTTTAAAAGATTTTATTTCATGTTCAGCATTCGATGTCTTATTAAGAAAATGCTTAGCACATTCTTCACAAAGAAAAAAATTTCGAATATATTCGCGAATTGATAAGAATATATCTGATGGTTTTACATTTGATGGTACTAATTAAAAAGTTGAAGTTAAAAAAAATATTTAATGAATTTATTTTTCTTATGAACTTACATAAATTTTGTTCATGAAGTATTGCCTGTTTAACAGTCATACTATGAAATAAAAGCCATAATGAACATGTATAACCACGTTTACTCGTATCAGACCCATTACAGTGATCGAATTTCACTTCTGGTAATTTGATTACCTATTAAAATAAATTAAGAATTAAAATATTTTTCATTATAGAATGAATGTTTCAAATTTAACTAGTATTATAATAAGACTCAAAACAATGGAAAATTTTCCTTCTTATAGAATATAGGAGCAAAATCATTCGTTAGCGACGTGACTTTGCAAAACTAAAACACTTGTATCTCGAAATAAATGAACTTTCCTAGAGCTAAGTTTTATAGGTTACATGTATGCTAAGTTTTTCTAGATATTCAGAAAAAATCAGTGCTACAGACTTCTGTTTAGAAGAATTATCAGTAAAAAAGCTAGCGTTAGTGACCTGATACAAAAAAAGAAAGTTGACTTTCACTTTAAGGAATGAGAGATTTAAAACCAATTCTAAACGGTACAAAATCTTCTTCAAAATGTCTAAACAATGATCAGATAATAAGTATTGTTTTGAGACTTGATAGGTTTCTAGAAAACCGATTTTTAATGGAAAATTTTTTTACGTTCGATTTTGCTGAAAATTTCACCAACGAAGAGCTTCATATTGTAGAATCTATTCTGAAGTTTTTGAATTCTTTTCTCGTACATTAGAAAGATAATTGCTAATTACTATTAATTTATTTATTTAATTTCACTATATAATCAATTTTGACTAGTCAGTTAATTTAATTAAATAATTAAACTTTTGGTTATCAACCAGAAATATGCATCTGCAAAATAGCGTAACTTTGCACCAGATATATGATTGTTTCTTTATGCCGAAGTCCAACATAGGTTCTGATAACATGATAATATGAAAAGCTTCCGCTGTTTGACGTTTGCTTTTACACAAATATATCGAAAATATACACATTATTAGAGATATCATCAGTATTCTGTGATCATAAAGCTCATGACATATATATATACGAAGATAGCTACTAAAGGCTTAATTAATTAAGTACAATGAATAGCTAGCTGAATGAGCTAGTATCTTCATATCTGTCTATGTTAAAAGAACTTATACAGAAAAATAACCTTCATAAAGAGTCAAAGTCAAATAGAAGGTAGACGGGTCTCATATTGTTTAAAATAGTCCATATATATACTGGATGGCGCATAATAAATGGTGGCACTTTGCATTTTATATTTTAATCTCTAAATTCGTTTTTTAAAATAAATTAAATAAGCAAAAGTCTGTGCAACCAATTTTTGATGCTGTACACATAATCAGTTTTCAGTAATCGGTTAGTTCATTTTCTCATCTCATCGATTGTGGAGAATTCTATTAGTTGACAGAAAAATATTTCTCATTAGAACGTGTTTACATTGCCAGTTGACAAAAAACAGGCGAATAAGAAATATAAATCTAAACGCTGAGTATCCAAAAAAGAATTAGCGTGTGTTTATGTACATCTAAAAATGGCCTTACGCCTACTATTATATTTATATCTGATAAAACATTATTACATGAAAATTATGATGAAGTTGTTTTTCCACAAGCACAATCTAAAGGCAAACAGCTTCTAGACGTTGAGTTCACATGTCAACAAGAGTTCATCAAGTTACATACATATAAGAAACAAGTCGCATAGTTTAAAAAAACTTCATGCCTCTTATAGACAATCATGGGTGGCCACCAAATAGTTCTAATCTCAATGTTCTCATTATTACGGATGGAATGCTATATTGCCCATAATATGCTATGGGATAGATTTGAAAATAACCATTCATTAATTGATAAAATAAGCAAAAAGGAATTTCATCATCTCAAACAAATGATGTCGTTCACAGAATTTTGCTTATTTTAAAAACAAAAAGTAAACTTAAAATAAACTTTACTCTGAAGATCGTAGAGCTTTTCACGCTGCATTTTGTCATACATTCTTTTTTTTAACAAAACGTGTTTAGAGATTAAAATATGCAATGAAAAGTGCAGTCATTTAATATGGGTCACCGTTTATACATATAGATCTATTTTTCCCATGATTAGATTATGAGATTGAAATGTCGACAAATGCTTTATCTATACGAATCTGGTGAATAGGCATTTGATAAGTTTGTATTTTGAATAAAGAATATCTAAAACAATTCAATATTTTCTGCTTTTTTATTTCATCATTTTCATGAAATAATCTGTGTTGAAATCAATAATGAAGTATCGGAAGTTAAGAAACGAAGAATTTTATTATTAAAAATGATTTGTATCATTTTTGTCAAAGAAAATATCTCGATGTTTAAACCTAAATTTATACATTCAAATGTTAATATTGGAAAAATATCTATATGAAAACCAAGTAGAAATAAAAATGTATATGCTTTGTTTTTCGAATGAATCATGATGAATTTTGCTTTCTTTTTTTTTCTCTTGTAAAATTCATTCATTGGCATCGATAGGGTAATTCAATACTTCATAATATTTTATAAAAATATATCTTAATCCTTCTTGTTAACATCAAACAAATGCTTAGCGTTTCACATTCATCAAAATAATTAGAAGTTCCAGAAATCGTATGCGAATTTTTTTCTTTTGACGAACGAAGGAAGGTTTCCAAATGTGACTCGCCAATCGAACTGACATGTTGTAAATGAGTAAATCCCGATGAGACACTATTAGAAGCCCATAAGAGTTCATCTTTCCTAATTTCTTACAATTTTACTGAACTTTTTAGCTTTAGAAAGATATTTGTGAAGAAATCAAATAAGGAAATTTCAACCTCAAAATTTTGCTGATAGATGGATCTTGTGAGTCTTAGAATATCTTGAAAATTTTAGCCTAAAGAGATGTATTCTTCATGAGACATTGCATATTCAAAAATAATCATGTATGACAAGAAAAGGTAAGAAAGATTAGTTTTCAACATTCTATATTTCCAGAAGAATACATTTCTTTTGGCTAACATGTTGAAGGCATTCTATAGTTCACAAGATCTATCTATTCATCAATTTTCAGGTTCAAATTTTCTAATTTGATTGTTTCAAAAAATGCCGTGACTAAAGATAAACAATGCAGTAAAAGTATAATAACGCGAAAATGATAAACTTTTATAGATTTCTATTAGATCGTCGAGATCTACTTATTTGCAGAATATCATTTCGATTGGCGAGTCATACTTAGTGACGTTTCTTTATAAGACATCTATTTTGTCAAAACTATAAATAAAATAGAATTACCGATGTTGAATCAATATAATTTTTAAGTTCATTTGATGATAATGTTGTACGATTATTCATAAACTTGATTAAATCACTAAGAAAATTATGCATATAATCACTTCCAGGATAATACTATTTAAAAAAAAATTTTTTTGCCTATTTTTTTAAAAAATTTTCATTTTTACCGTATAAACTGCATTAAGCCAAGCTTTAACATCATCAAATAGTTTTGGTAATTTTCTCTGAAGATCTTTTTTAATCATCCAAATCACAGCACTATCAATATCAGTTAATGTCGGTTTTAGTGAACCGATTTTTTTTCTAAAAGAAAAAGAACAAAGCTATATCATTGAAATATTGATAAACATATCATTACACTAAAGATTTATTGGTATGAGAAGTATTCTTTTCATTTAATACAAAATCATCCATTGCTTTTGTTGAATTAATTCTAAAAAATAAAATTGAAAATAATTTTTCAAATGAATCTTTTTCAACTAACTCTTCAAGTGAAATTTGTCCATCATCATTTTTCATTCCTTTCCAAATACCAGTACCTTGTGTAATGAAATTTTTTATAGCCAAACGATAAATTGGCTCTTGATAAACAGTTTTTGAATTGTTTAAGACATACTTAAAAAGAATGAATTATTTATTTAAATGAAAAATAAAATATGAATAAAAAATATTTACAAGACTATAAAGTAGAACATCATCGGAAACGAATAATTGAAATTGTTTTATACGTTTTGGAATTATGTTATTTAAATCTTCAATATTCTTTGGTCTAAAAATGAATAGATTTTTCATGGTTGATTGTTCTGTTGAAAAAAAAAGAAATAATTACTCAATGGCATTTCGAATTGGCCAAGATTTGCCATAACATTGATGTGCAATTTTATTCATTTTTTTTATTGACCACATTAAAATATCTTCAGGTTTCGTATCTACATTTATTCGTTCTGAATCAAATGCTAATTGAGTTGAATTTGTTAATGGACAATATATTCGCCATTGAGGATATGTTTTATCTTGACAAATATCATTTTCTAATGTCGATCCACTAGTACAATCATATGCACCTATTTTAATATATCTTGACCAACCTAAAATTACAAAGTCCAATTTCTTTTTTTTTTTCGTTTTACTGCCTTGTTAAAAAATTTTTCACCTGCTGCATATTGAGCAGCAGATTCCCAACCGGGTTTAACTCTTGTACAAAAACCACAATAACTAAGATAATAAAAAATGAACCATACTGGATGATGTAATTTAGAAGAATTATTATTCGCTTTTAATGATGATGTCCAATTAGATCGTGTTAAACACTTTGTATTATTCCATGACCATTTACCATCATGTTCGTCAACAATATAAGCCCATGATGATGAAAAAAGAAGAAAGACTATTGAAAGATAAAAATAATAAAAATGCATCTACAAATATGAAGATTATTAGTAATCAGTATGATATGATTGAGTATATCGAAGAAAAAAAAACTGATAGAATGAACCGTTTGATATATATATATATACAAATATGCTATGTGATCGACAGGCACAGATATGCATGTAGAAGTTGTCGTTTATCTTATTAGCATGGAATATTCTTCTTTTTCTCTTCTTGTACTGATTCTTTTTTCTTTTCTCTTTTATTTATTCGTTCGTTTATCTCTTCTTTCTATATTATGCTTAGCATCAAGCTCAAGGCAGAAATATATGTTTTATCGTCATTAACATCATATATTTTCTATGCTTTGCCATGAATATATTTCTTTTCTTCAGATCAATACAGTAAGGATAACAGTACAATACATGTAGTAATTCACATCATTCGTGCATGCTTTTCTTTCTCATTTTCTGATTGATAAATGACTATTCATTAGTACTCGTATCAGAAGTTCCAAATGGATATACTCTAAGAATTCCTCAATGCCACTTTTTGACAACACATAAACATTTATTTGTGTGCGTTCAATCAATACTTTTCATGTTTTATTCCTTTCATTAATTCATTTAACAATACAAATAATAATCCTTTCTCTTTGCTTATAATAAACACACACATACACACACACACACATCTATATTAATAAGAAATAGAATTTTGAACCAGCTTTATTTTTTTAAGGTTTTCCAGCAGGTTTAACTGCAAATTTTAAGTTATAGCAACCCTCAATTTGACCAACAGTTGCTTGAAGTTTAACATCAAAATCACCGACACTTAACCATGATGCATATCTTAAAAGAATAAATAGATAAATAAATAAATATAAAATAAAACAAAAAATTAAATATTTACTCTGGTGCTGCAGGTAAAGTAACATCCATGTCGATATCAAGATCATTTCTATTAATATTCACTGGACAATTGCAATCAATACCATGTTGAGTAAGAGCGGCTGGGCAATTAGTTGAATCATATTTAAAGACACGTTTCAATAAAGCGCAAAAGTCGTCATATTGGCTGTAAAATAAAAGTAGCAAAAAATAATAAAATCAATATCGAATACTAACCATGAGCCAACTTTTTCACCTTGAACAATGTAACATGAAACAGGTAATCCAATGCCACCAACTTTACGTACTATATTAATATTAGCTTTAATAACACCTTGAAGTTTTTCAGTAGCTGCAATTGCAAATGAAAGTCTTCCATTTCCTGGTTGAATAATAGGCATAGGTTGAAACGATAATCGATTGATTCGAACATTTTTTGATCCTAATTATATGATATAAACATTAATTGAAAGTTTATTTGTATTTTACATACCACAATCAGAATAGGTCATTTCTTTATAAGTTTGTGATAATGAATATGCAATACAGCATACGAAAATAATAATAGAGGTTTTTGACAACATTGGTATTGGTATGTGTGCTGCGAATATGATTTTCGTACTTTATTGATTTGGATTAACCAAAATAATTCTCCTTATATAGTATAAATCGAACAGCTGTGTAAGTTCTCAAAATATTGTTTTTTTTATTCACAAACGCCCACATTTTTATTGTCTCGAACTTAACGATATCAATAGATTTTGAAACTACAAGGGAATATTTGGACAAATACAGATAAATGGTAATGATAAAAAAGAGTCAACAAAAACCATTAATATAGTGTTTAAATGAAATAATAATCGTTGTTTAATAGACATTTAGTTTTCATAGATATTATTCTGTTTGAATTTATCAGAGAATATTGATTTACTATATTGTATATAGGCTACTATGCGTTGATTGAATAATCTATGATCAAATAAATATGCTTTTATATGTATAGAATCAATAGATATTACTACTTCTTATAAGACTAGCATAATTTATTATCGAAATGTTTTTTCTTATTTAATTATTTGATGAACAAAAATGATTCAAGTTTTGTCCTACAATTTTATCCGATACCATGTATTAATATCAAAGCTAAACAATTACAGAAACTATGCAATGTTCTGTGATTCAACATGCAATGTTTTTCTTATTTAAATGAATAAATATTTTGTTATCTGTATATTAGCTGTTATTGAAAAACGATTTTTTACAATGTATAAAATGTATGTGTAATGCATGTATTGTTTGTTAAAATAAGAGTTAAACATTTGTATTTTGATATTTTCTTATTGAAAATTGGAATTATTTGATGTCGTACTCGATAAAAATGTTGCAAAACCAAGCGAAAAACTTGACTTTTTCTTACGTTAAATCTAATGAACTATTAAAAAACTAAAATAATTCACTATAGCATAGTACTCTTTGATAAAACTAATTTCTTATGCTATTTTCTGTTTCATTAATATTATAAAGTAGACACTAGATAATGGAAATCTAGTCAGTTGGAATTCCATCATGTTTTGCATTATTGAATTAACATCAGGTAATATTTCTATGAAAAAATTATTTTATGATAACTTTAAACAACACTCAAAAAAGAAACATATTTTCCTGAAAAATAATAGGTGGACTTAATCTATAATCGTATATATGTACTTTTTTTTAATATGGCATTTATTCGCCAAAATAGATTTCCAGTACAGTGAAAGTATTCGGATCGTTCAATTCTTTAAAAATGCATTTTTTGTTCTATTTTCATTTATTTTTTTCAAAACTTCTTTTAACATTAGAACGAGCTATTAAAACGGTAAGTATATTTTTCTGAAAGCATATAAAATTCTTTGTTATTCTGTACTTTTACCAGTCTTGACTTTAAATTATTTGATAGCAACTATTTCGAATATTGCTAATGTACTCACGTAGCACATTCCTCGGTCAAGTTTGTTGAGAATTTGGATGATATATCTGTGCACAGTAGTTCATCTAACATAAAATAAAAACTCTAAATAATATAAAGATCAGGATTGATTGGTGAACAACTATTCATAAATCTCATTCGATTACTAGATAACCATTCGTAGGCTGTTGTATGAATTATTTGGAGTAATTGAGAGTGAAGATGTCAGAGTGATGGTAGATGAACAATATTCAAAATATGCGTCTTCAAATAATTGAAACTCAAGGTTGACAAAAGTATAACATAATAGAGAATTTCAAGTACTTTTCAGAATATAGACTTATTTTTGTAATAATTTGTTCCAATATTAAAATAAATTTGAAAAATTAAATGAAAAGAGCACAACAAATGTATTGTCGAAGAATCTGACGATGAAGCTGTTGTCATTGTACTTAAATTTTTGTTACTTTTCTAGGAATATTTATTCATAGTAATGATATATAAAAAAAGATTAAGTTTAACAGTTTTTCCAGGAAATTTATTTTCATTGAAAACTTTTTGAAAAATTTTTCAATTCATTTTTTTTTGATAATATTGTACTAAAAATTTATAAATAAACTAGATATTGTTTCATTTATATGAATGTAAAGATAATATCTAACTTCATTCATATTTAAGATAATATTAGTTTTTTTGAATACAATTTGAATCGAATAAAATAATTAATTGAAATGAATGAAAAAAAAAGAAAAATATATAGTTAAACTGAATTGTTTTATGTTCAGTAATCTAGATTAGATTTAAATCATTGTTCATTCTTGACAACTATTTTTCTCTTGTTTCTAATTTCTTATGGCTTTATACTTCTAAATGAAATATTATTTGATTCTATCGACGTATTTCAATGGATTTGTTTTTTCATTAATGATTTCATATAATTGGTTATGAATATATACCTTTTTATTTCCATTAGTTCTCGTTTCGTTGCAAAAAGCTTTAAATACTGATCGGACTCCAGATATAATCCAAAATAATTTTTTTTTTTACAAACAAACTTAAAATGAAAAACGTACAAAATCGCTTTCAATATATGTGGATTTATAGACAATTTTGTAAGCCTATCTATTTATATAATGAGAGAAGTTAAGATCAAATATCTTATCTGATTTCAATCCGTCTTTTTCGAGCTACAAAAGTACTCATTGGATTAGTTATATTTTCGGAAATTCTGGTATTGAGAAAATTAAGCATTTACTAGTTTTGTTAATGAAAAGGTCATAAAATGGCCTTGTTTAATTCGATTGTTATTATCAAGACTCAGTCGAAAACAAAATAACCAGCATATTGAAAGTTAGCGTGAGAATCTACAATGGACCACATATGTTTTAATGAAACCAGTTTTTCACTGAAAACGCACTTGTACTGCCCATTAGTATTTTTCTTCTCAAGTTTTGTCTTTGGGTCTCGCTAAAGGGGATGGATTAGTCGATTTTTTATTTAAAATAGAGTTTGCTAAAATGTATATAATTCGGTTTAGCTTCCTATGCTGACTTGAAACATACTGTTTATTTTGTTTTTTAACTAAGTTTTTATTTCTACTCAGTTTTTAATACTAAATTAGGAAATAGAAATATCTTCAGAGACTTAAGATCAGAAGGATATAAAAACTTAAGAGTTGATTTGTAAAAAAAAGTAATTTTGATCTTATCTATAGTCTTATTGATATTAAGAGCTTTTTCGCAGCAATAAAAGGAAATTGATAAAAGTAAAAAAGTATATATTCATAACTAACTCTATCAAACCACCAATAAAAAATAAAATCTAGTGATATTTTGTTTTCTGTAAATCTTTGTTTATTGATTAATCGAACTAATGTGTTTTTGATTGATTCGTTTCTTTGCAAAACGAGTTTGTCTGAACTGTTTGTACTGAAAAAAAAACATTATCTTTTGCAATAAACTAAAGCACTTTTTGGGCTATATTTACTATGGTTCGGTGTGAGAATATTAACACTTGTTTTATATTACTGTTTTTAATTTTTTGAAACGCAAATACCATTGCAGAAGGGCAAAATAATTTTTCCCGTACTCATTCAATACTTAAATCAAACTTGTAATGTTTCGATCATATCTGAAATAAGAGTGCGTCAATATGAATGATCACTTTTGGCAAGTCATTTTTTTGTTACCTAATATGTTTGATTAAAAAACCAAAATAGACAATAAGATGTATCAAGAAAAGATCTACTATTTACAAAAATCAGCGTATCTTAAACATACATCATTTGTTTTATAGAAAAAGACGATTCATGTGATTAAAGTCCTGCTTGAATCACCTTAAAAAAAACTTATTTTTTTCGGTTTATTTTCTGATTTTTACAGAAAATAGCGATTTTCCATGAGAAATTTACAATGATAAAACCTAGTCGTAATACTCGGCTCTAGAACTATGACTGTCTCTCAACTTAATAAAAGTTTCTCATGAATCACAAGAGAGATCAATTTGTTCCCGACATGTGTTGTAATAATATTTATTGGTCATTCTGACCTTAATATTGATCTAACAAAAACAGAACTTTTTTTCTGAATAAATACTTTCTCTTTATTATAGTACCTGGATTGATATAAATAAAAGAAAAAAGAATTATGAATAAATATTTACTGTTACAATCGGTTACGAAATCATCGTTCAATCACGACCTATCAGAATATTCGAAAGATCGCTGATTATAAAACTAAGTCGATATTGACGGCATGGAGAAATTCTTGTAGATTAATTTTGCGACACTGCGAATAAGTTTTATTAGAATCTGTTTATGCTGCTGGTCAATAGAAAGTAAATGAATGAGAAGACATCAAGTAAAAGACTAAACATCTAAATAAAATTATGGCGTGATTAGGGGTTTCTAAAAATGAACTTACATCTGTTATTATATTCAAATCTGGTGAAACATGATTACATGACGATTATACTGAAGTCGTTCTTTTTGACATTCTCAATTCATAAGAAAACAGCTGCTCGTCGGTGATTTCATTTATTAATAAAACAATTCATTGCTTTTTACCAGAAATAGAATCCGTTCGGTTCGATTCACAGCTTTTTAAATCGATCTCAGTTTTCGTGTGATTTAACTTTTCAAAAATCTGTACCGATCTCATCTAGCCTCAACACACATGAAGATGTATTAACATCATGCAATGGATATATCGTGCATTTTAAAGATAAACGCAGATGGCCAACAAATAATTTTGATCTCAATGATTTAGATTATTATGCATAGAAAAATATCGCCAGTAAAACGCAAATAGAATAAAATAAAAAGCCATGTTTCTTTAATCGCTTAGATAGCAAAAATATCCACTGAATATTAAAAAACAATAAGCCTTTCTTTGTAAATTTTCGAACTTTTTTTTTGACTGTATCTTATCGTATATTTTGTTTTTCTTTCTTTTCATAAAATGTATTAGATAACGAAAAGATAACATGCAAAAAGAAAGCGGTCATTCATTGTATGAAAATATTTAATCCTACAAAAAAAATTAATTTTATTCTATTAATGATTCATTGCGTCCAAAAATAAAATAGAACAATAATATTTAAAAAAAAAATTGTCAATTTTCACATGTTATTTTTTTTCTTTTTGAAAACTTAATTTTCATGAAAAGGCACTGTATATCTTCAAATCTTTTCATGTGTTAAATAATCTTGTAATAATTGACATGAATCAGGATCATATTGAAAACTCTACAGCAAATAATATGTCAAATAAATTTACTATAAATTATATCGATTTCTACCTTTTTATACATTATCATAGCTTGATTAGGATCTTTTTTTATTCCATGACCAAGTTCAAAACATCGACCAAGAATAAATATTGATATGGCAATGCCTTTTCGAATATATTGTGGTAAACAACATGATGTTCGTGATAATTCATCGGTATTATCCAAAACAGATACTCTATAGACACACGAAAAAAAAGAACAGTTATTACTCTATGCTTCTTTTTATATTAAATCACCTTTTTGCTAAATCTGTTGCTTTTGTAAATAATTTTCTTGTATAATAGGCATAAACAAGAAGACCCATAGCCTAAAAAATTAACTCTAATCTTTAAGATAGAATATTCTTTTAATATTCAAATTTACATATATATTGCCTCTTTCAGATGCTTGTCGTAAGCAATCAATAGCATAATTAATATCTTTTTTTGTACCAATACCAAATAAACTCATCGCACCTATGGCTCCTATAATATATTTAATCAGTCTTTTTAAAATATTTCAAAATTATTAATTTTGTTTACCAAGACTTTCAAGAGATCCATTTCTTGATGCTTGATTATGCCAATACACAACTTTGTTTATATTATAAAATTCTGAATTTTTCCGTGAATAAAAAAAAGCAAGAGCTGTTTGAGCTTCTACTACTGGTTCATGTGTATCATCACGAGCTGCTAATAGCCACCAGCTAAGTTTAGAAACTTTATATAAATAGATATTTTCTTTTTTACAGTAGTAGACAAAAGTCTTTCACTTCTTTGTTTTTTTTGGTTATTATACACGCTAGAGGTCTGTAAGCTTGTATGCACATACTACAATGAAAATTCAGTTCAGAAATAAAAAGTTTCACCGATTGCTTAAATACAACGAAATTATGACAAAGAGCGCTTATCTTTGCTTCAATCTTTTAGCCTAAAAAAAAACATTGTCTATTAAACTTTTCATTATCTCTTATCAAGTACATGACCAATTCTTGACATTTTAGCATGCAAATAGAGATTAGTCTATGATCTTTTTTTTAGTTGAAAGATCAAGTAATTTAATTTAAGATAAATGTTTTTGAGTCCTTAGTCCCAACATAATGATTGTTCGAGTTGGATTTTCATTTAGTTGAAAGGATCTTCTATGAAGCTTTAACTACAGACAAAGTTTATGTGCAAGTTTCAGTTCGATTCACTGAAGAATTACTAAGTTATGATTTCGAAAGACCAGTAGATGGTTGTTTTCCTACGCATGAATAGACATGAAAAAATAATGGCCACAACTTCAGGTTCACGAAGTTCTTATTTTTCAGAGTTATGAAGTTAAAAAAGTAAATAACTACGATCCACTTAAACAATCGATGTAAACTCATGTCGTAGACCTTCAGCATGTATAGTAACCGAGTTGTGGGCAATAGAAGACTTTTCTCCACTATTGACTGTATTTTAATTACCTTTCAGCTTTTGCATCGGATTGTTGTACACCATAGCCTTGAAAAAATGCTTTGCCTAAATGAAATTCTGCATAAGGTATTACAAAATTATGTGGATCTTTTTCTTTTAATGTTATTTGAAGCATCATTTGATAAGCATTTTCCTTTAAAAAAATGATAAATACAATTTCACTAGTCATATATATAAAATTGTGTCAAACCGGTGTACGATCTTTTGGTCCTATTCCTTCAAAACACATTACAGCAAGTTGATAGAGAGCTATAGACAGAAGAAAAAAAAAAGACAATTAAGTCCAATGAGAAAAACAAACTAATTTACAAGAAAACAAAGAGTATACCTCGTAGATCGACATTTTCAATTTTTGAATACCATCTCCATGCTTTATCATATTGTTCTGTATCATAAAAAAATTGTGCTAAAAGAAAATGTCCTTCACAAGCTCGACATTTACATTTGAGTGGATCATAAACATTCATTCCACATTCACATTCAGTTAATGACAATAAATCATTTTCGAATTCTTCTTCTCGACCATTCTGTCGTAATAATTCACGTGTGTTATCTCTCTATAGAACTTAAATAAAAAAAACAAAAAATAACTATTTTGATTAAAACTTACAAGAATAAGTCGTTCTATCATAAATTCTCGAGCACCTAATGCTTGTGGAACAGGTGCAACAAGTTTCTCGCCAATGATATTTGAAGACATTTTTTTTTTCTACAATGAAATCATCAGAAGAAAAAAATTCAAATCGTATTAGAAATAAGAAAATTCTATATAAAACAGAAGTATAAATTCAAAGGTTAATCCTAAAAGAACTGGAATTAAAGAATGATACTTAACATAGGATACATAATCTGATTTTTTATTGGCTTCTTTCATTACGACTCTAGGTTCCTATGTCAAACCACGAGACGAAAATCCTACGAAACCAAACACACCCTCAGACAGGGCTGACCCGACCGGAAGGTTGTCACAACCCTCAATAATCGAAAATTTTTGTTCTTTCCCAGCAGAGTTGAAAATTTTTTCTTGTGTTTTGTTAGAAAAAAATTTTACTCCCATTACAAAAATCCGGGACCCCCCCCCCCCAATGTTCGCCACCTCGGGCCAGCCCTGCCCTCAGAAATCTTACACTAACGAGGGAACACTTCCAAGTGATTTGCTCTGTTTGCCTTAACATAGGAGATCATTAGAGTAGCATAATCTCCAAAAGTTTTCTGCTTCTGCTTAGATTTGGTCGACGTAGCAATTTCTAAGGAGATTCTTCCTGTGGAAGACCAATTTTCGAAAAAAATTATATTTGAAAACTTCGACCCGAAACTTTTCTCGAAATGAAGATCTCTATTAGACTATCTGATGTACAAAATTTCATCAATTTTGAATATCGTATTGCCAAGATATGGATTTCTCAGTATATCGACATTTTTCTTTCACTGTTGTGTAAGATAAGAATATATTGAGAAATTGATATTTTGACAATGTATACAAGGTTTCATATTGAAATGGTTAAAAGACCAACGGAGCAGATCACCTTAAAATGTTCGCTAGGAAGTCGTATCAGAAGATTTTTGAAAAATTTTGCTGTCTTGTAAAATATCACTATACGATTATAAGAAAATTTACATCTCAATAATAAGATCTTTGAAGGCTCTTTTAGTAGGATTTAATGTAAGACTTCAGAGAAGATGTTTTTTGCATTCCGTTTTCTATTATGTGCAAGATCTTTCGTTTGATTTTTTTTTTATCAGGCGCAGATTGTTTATATTAGTAGAGGGACAATATAAATGGTATTCTAATAATAAAAAATAGAATATTAAGAAAACTTCAGTAAACTTCTGAAGATTAATTCAATCATAAACATATAATACATAACGATAATATCAAAAAGGTTTCTATTAAATCAAATCATCTAGTCAAATTCAATATCAACATAATCTATACATATGATGAACGAATTTTGAAAAGTTATCGATACCTATGATTGTAACAGCGAACATCGGAACGAATGAAATTTTGTTTGTTCAAATAAATAAAACAACCTTATCAAACCTCATTTTATGATGTCTCTCAATATTTATCAGAACAAGCAAAGGCGACAAAATTGACATACAGTCGAAGGTAGCCTATTTGGCAGATATTGACTTAGAAAAACTGCCCTTTTAAATTTCGCAGACAGTTTTTCGACAACAACTCAAAATTTTCATAAACACAGCGTAAAAATTGGGAAGGTTAACATGCCCTAGTCTCTCTACGTTGACACCTATGTTTTCTCATATGAAAGATAGTTCCTTTTGTTTTTTCAAATGTCGATACAAAAAAAAAGAATTATTCTTGAATATATTCCAATATACTTTATTATTCTCTGTCACCTTCAAGTTTACAAGTGATCCTATTTTTATGACAACAATAACACTCGAGTATTTTCAAATTTTCTGTCAAGAATATTCTTGAATAAATACTGACTTAGCCTTTACGATATAATAATATTCAACTTGATACTACCTTTCTTTGTAAAAAATCGAAATTCAAACATTTCAAAAGCTCTAACATTATCGTAACAACAATAAAGTACCCGATGGTAAACAAAGTCTTTCCATTCAGTAATTTAATGCCATTTACTACATTCTTGTGATGGAGAAATCTCTATTCAAAATAATTCTAATTTATATAAATTAAAAACAAAATCTGAAAGTTATTCTTTTTTTTTTTAAATAATTTCTTTTCTTAATAAAATCGAAATTTTTTTTACTTAGTCATTTCTGTGAACTAGCACCATCTTCTATGCATCATTCGTATATAAAGGTCATCCAATGAAATTCAGTTTTTTTCGTATTTGTTTTTCTTGTTTCATTCTCCGCAAAGAAAAAAAAAATTCATAAAGTAACAACATGAGTATTCTTAAGTTTTCTATTTTTTTTCTATGGGTAAAATTTCTATTTTTCATTAATCATCATCAATGTCTATCAATAACTACTAAATACGTATTTTTTTCCTTTTTAATCTCATATTAATAATTATCTGACAGATAGATGAATAATAAACATATGCAAAATGAATATGTCTTATAAGAGATAAATTGTATTTTAGATTTATTTTTATTATATATAATGGCGGCATCAAATAAAGCAACAGCCGTCTATCGGCTAATTATGGTAAAAAGAAGAAAAAAGATAAATTTTTCATTTAAAAAAAAAATATAAATACTTTTATTCAGGTTGGAAGTGGTGGTGTAGGAAAATCAGCTTTAACACTTCAATATATGTATGATGAAGTAAGTGTTAATTATGTCTGCTTCTTTTTTTTTTTCATTTATTTATAAAAACATTTTAGTTCGTTGTTGATTATGAGCCAACAAAAGCTGATTCATATCGAAAAGCAGTGCTGCTTGATGGTGAAGAAGTTCAAATTGATATATTAGATACGGCTGGTCAAGAAAATTATGCTGGTTTGTTCACTAATATTTCAAGGACACGAACAAAAAAAAAAAACAAACTTTTTATTTTATTTCATTTTTTAAGCTATTCGTGATACTTATATTCGTAGTGGTGAAGGTTTTCTTCTTGTCTTTGATGTAACTGATGCTGAATCATTTAGCGATTTAAACGAACTTTAGTACGTAGTTTAAATTTTCAAACGAAAAATAAAACATAAATTCTTTTTTTTTTTTTTTTCTTATTCAGTGAACAAATTCTACGTGTTAAAAATGGTGGAACAAATATTCCAGCAATATTAGTCGGGAATAAAATTGATTTAGCTGATCGACGTAAAGTAACACTTGAAGAAGCGGAACAAAAAGCTCGTAGTTGGTCTATTCGCTATATTGAAACATCAGCAAAAACAAAACATAACGTTGATAAGGTATAATATAAGAAAAAAAAAAAGAAACATCAAAATAAAATAATATTTTTCTATTTCAAAGGTTTTTTGTGAATTAATGCGCATTGTACGACCATTTAAAAATCCACCACGAGAACAAAATCCATCAACGACTGGTGCACGACCGATAAAATCTCCTAAAACTAAAAAAGACAAAAAATGTATTATTTTATAAAAAGAAAAGGAACAAGAAAAATCATTGCTATTAATCAATAGATTTATCTTCTTTATTTCTATTTCTTCTTACTTATCACACATATTCATTCGAATTAACATCAAATAACAGTGAAGAAAACCAAAACTACTAAACAAAGGAATAATACAAGTTTTTGTTTTTTTTTGTTTGTGCAATTGATCGTTTTCTTTTTTCTTTTTGTATGTGTTTCACTCACATTCGTGAAGATAAAAATACACATATATTCACAAAAAAAGCATATATGATTTATTTACTCTTTCTTCCTCTTTTTTTTGTGCACATACATTTGTTTGTTCTGCTTAAAATAAATAAATAAATAAATAAATAAATTTCATTTAATTAAATCAACAACAATTATCAGAACAAAAAATAACCAAGATATTCTTGTTATTCTTCTTTTTTGTTTTATTCATTTTCTTATTCAATGTAATAACAATAATTATGATTATTTGATGGAAAAGAATATATTCTGTGATTCATTTATATTTATTAATGTAGATCAAATATTAAAATATATTTTTTTTGAAAGATAATGACGTCTACAAGGTTGTAATTATATAGTAATAAATCATAAGAAAAGGTAAAGCTTTTTTTTTTTTCTTAAAACGGTAAAGAAGGATCTAATTTCTTTGTCATACAAAAATAGAAGTCTATTCGATATGTGATGATTCATGAAATGTAAATCTCATTTTCGAATTACAGAGTCTGGCTCCTGTATTACGTTGAAACATACAAAGTTTTAACGTGGTCTTCTACTGTGACCAACAGAAATGAAGGTGGTACCAATTTGAGTAGATTAGACCGAACGGACGTGTCTATCGGTCAACGATCGGTCTGATAGCCATATTGGCATTAGTTTGACGAATTGCTGTACTATTCTGTCTGTGAACATTGATATTTGAAACAGTCAGCTTTCAGTAAAGTTTCATTACACATCCTCTATGAAATAATAAGAGTAAAACAATTAATGAAACACATCGGTACTGACAATTTCACCTATAACGAACGATCTATTTGTAACCAGTATTGGTACCATTTGTGGCAGTCAATCTAGTTTCGTCACTATTATTAAAAAGGTTTGTTTCAGAACAGCAAGAAGGTTTTACAGATAGAATAAATGATTATAAGGTTGCAGAAGCTCAGAAATAATGCTTACTACAATCTTTTAAGACTCTCAAATCGAAATTCTGAGAACTAGATATTTTTTTTAATGTAAATATTCTAAGTAAAGTTCTAATTTTCGGGAAATCAATACATTAAAGAAAAAATGGATGTCTTCTTTTATGAGCGAGGTTTCTATTATGAGGTGAAATCAACGTTTTATCCAGAAAGGCGATACTGCCTCGAAGATCGGATTGACTCTTCTGAAGTTTGTGGTTATAGTGCCACATATTATATTTCTCTGATTCCAAAACTGGGTGTTCATCCTTCCGGGGATGTTATATCTCCTTTTCGAAATCGAAAATCTGTATAAAAATTTGAAAAGGGTTCATATTATTTCATATTGATTTAAGAAATTTTGAAAGTTACTTATTAGAAGTGTTAACATTGAAAATCTTGTGTTTTTGAACGAAACAAGCAAATTTAAAAGCCTGACAATAATAAAACTAATTTACAATTCGATGAATGAAATTATTGAATCCACATAAAAAACATCAATTATTAAAGTTATTGAAAGTGAGAACGTCTAACGATTCATTTTCTTAAAAGCATCATAGTGTTTTTTAATGTATTGAAAATTCAAACACCTGAAATATGACTTCTCATTAGATAGTTTATATTGAAATGACATATCGTATAATCTTAGTTGATTTTCGCAATCTTTCAATGAAATTTTTAATAATATTCTTGGAAATTGTTATTTTTTTTATCATACGTAGTATCTGCAATATTGATGAATTAATAAATCCAACTCATGGTTCAGTAATGGATTGACTTGTTTTTCTATATTAAACAAAATATTTCTCACATAAATCTGTCAGAGATCAATTTAGTTACCATTTTATTTATTTTTTAACTTTGAACAATCAGCTATGAAAATTAAAATAATTATTATTTGATGTTCAAAGTTTGACAAAAAAAAACATGGTTAGATCATCGATCTTCTGTCAATTAAAATATACATACTGTGTATTCTTCTGCAATAGTCTCTAGAGAACAAACTAGAAAGAGAATAAAACAATATCTCCTATCACATAGAAAAGCAATTCATTTGATTGTTATTTATTTTTTGCGTGACTTGTTGAGAGAAATGATGAGAGGATACTTATTTATTCTATTTAAACATTTCATCAAATCAAATCACAAAAACGAATTACAGAACATAAGGGAAAAACCAATGCATAAAACAAAAAAAAAATTATATTCAATATGTAATTGAGTAAGTTAATTATCATTTATCGAACTAAGAAAATAGTATTAAAACAAAAATAACAAGAAAAATACAAAAAGACTAATTGAATCCAGATATTGTGTTATTTGATATAGAACAAAAACTATATGAGCATCAATGTTTAGCAATGAATAGTAATTTAAATCAGCATAACTTTTATGTTCATAAACTTGTTGATAGGCATAATATCTGTATCGATTAATATAGAATGCAAAATTAGATTATTATCATGTGCAGAAATATGATGTAAAACATTAAAGAATACTAAATAGTAAAAATTCAATTTACTGAGAAAAAAATTTTGAATATCGTTGTTATATTTTGATGGTAGAAATTGTTTTTTCTTCTAACTGCATTGATCAAATGATATTCATAATACATATTAATAAGATGAGCAAGCAAGTTATGGAAAAAAAATATTGCCGCTTTTTGAAAACATATTTATCTAGAAACGATACGAAGAAATAAACATATGATTAAGTGATAAAAATATATAAGGAAATAAATAAATGATATTTCTTTATTGAAAGCAATGATTACATCTCAAACAACATTTATGAATATAAATCATGTTATAGTACTTGATCATGAATAAAAAAGAATGAACTCATTTTATTGAATTAGTTTTGTTCACTAGAATGGATGTTGAGTTATCATTTCATATCAAAAATAGCGTTTAATCTATCAAGCAACAAGTAAAACTATTCCTTGATAATTATTTATATATCTTCGATGTAGAACAAATTCTATATATGAATAATGAGAATGATAAAAGTTACATAGAATGACGTTATCTTATGTAGAAATTCTTTGAAAAATCTTATATTTATATCAGATGAAAACGATTGAAATTATTCTATATAGATTTACGAGTTGGCTATAGAAAGGAAAATTATGGCAAAGTCTCACAATCAAGACATATTTTTCATTATACGTGATAATATTATCATTGTAACAGAGATGACACACAAATCAAGAGAAAAATTTTTCAATAAATTTATGTATTTTACTATTTTTCTTTCTCTGTTGAAATGACCCTGATTATTAATAATTCCAATCAATTGATCATTCAATTTTGTATGAACTTTAGCTGACCATCGATCCTAGTGTACATTTTCAATACGTTGTAGTTCTTGCTCTTTTTTTTTTATTTAGTTTAATAAACTACATCATCTGATAAGAATAAAGGTCTTGCTTTGTGTCATGTAATAAATGACAGCATTAGTGCTGATAGCTAGCGTAGATCTGTTGAAGATAAAGCAGTTGTGACCATAATAATTGATTTTTTAGTTGTATAATAGTTATTTCCCCGACTATTTTAGTCAATCTCTACCAGCTATTATTCATCATTGTTTTTAATAGTTACAGATACAATCAAACAGAGTAGTGAGAGAAGCAGTAATGAATTATAGAGGCCTATTGTCGACGTTTACTATACACATCATTCTTGGTTTCTGTCTTTCAACAACACATCAATCTACAGTTCCTGTCAAAAGTAACCACTCGTATGAAGTGCCATTGCTCTTTATCATGCTGCACTGATCTTTTGGGTACATGCATGCAACCTCTCGTCAATTGGTTGGCATGTACTTGAATTACAAGTTGCAAATCTTCTTTCCTTTGAGAAAAAATTATACAGCAGAAATATGCACTCAAAATGTTTTTTTTTCTGCATCGTTTTGCTATTTCATGAGCGGCTACAATTTCTTTGTTTCTAACGCTGAAGACAGTTCCATATATCTACTTTATTACCACAAAAAACTCCGGTACATAGTCAATATCTTAGTAATTAGCACGCTCTGAGATAGTGAATCAATGTCGTAGCGCTAACTCGACTTCATTCTGTTCTACAACTGTGAAAATTTAAGAACGAGCTCATCCTCTCATGGAAAAGTTCGACTAAAATTTTCGAATGAATACGTAGAAGTCATTGTGGAATACACATATCTTAATAAAAATAAATAGCACTTGCTCTTTAACAAACACTCGAAATGAAAAGTCAATATCTCAGTTATTTTTAAGTAATTTCTAGTAATATTTAGACTAGAAATATCTAAGACAGTTATCTTTCGAATATGACGTTCGACAAAAATATTTTTGTTAATATGATTGAGATAAGTTGATGTCTGAATCATAGCTTCAGTACATGTGAATCAACAAAGAGCATTGCATGCATACGCCTAAAACATCAGTTCAATATGATAAACAATAGTAGTACTCAATGGAATAGTAGCTACTTTTGTCCAGGATTCCATGTTTTCGTAATACAATATGTGAATAATTATTATTGAAAATTTTGATTAACAATAAAACTAGTATTTCTCATTTTTCATACAAGAAATCTTATAATAATGATTAGAAAAACTATATAAACTTTTAAATTTCATAAAAGTATCAATATTTATTTTATAAAATAAAAAGAAAGGTCAAATAAATTTTGAAATCTAAAACAAAACAAAACAAAAAAAAATAAAAATAAAAATGAATCACATTCTATCACAAAATATATTAAATTATCCTTCATTTATTTCATAGAAACGCTTTTCATTTGTAGGAAAACGCCATTGTATAGCTTTTGGTTTTCCTACAATGACAAATGTTTCAATATGTATTTGACGTTGATTACATGAAAGACGAATTGTTTGTAAATCAAATTTTCCTTCCGATTCATTATAATAATTCATTGTTTCACCATCATCATCATATATATTAAATTCACTCGTGCCATTCTCTTCAAATGGATAAACACGTATTTCTAAATGTTCATCTATTTCAAATGGTAATAATGCACCTTCACGTACAAATAATGGAAACATATCTAATGTTGCTGGTACAGTTATCATTTGTCCACCATTATATATTTCATCTGTCCAAAAATTGTACCATTTTGTATCTGAAGGTAAATATAATGTTCGATTAATTGCATGTTCTTCATAAACAGATGCAACAAGTAACCATGGACCAAGAAGAAATTCAAATGATTGATTACGACATTCAATATCTGATTGAAAATGATAAACAGTAGGACGAATTATTGGATGACCAGTTATCATAGCTTCATGTAAAAGTGAATATAAATATGGTTGTAAACGTTTTCGAAAATTTAATGCATCATATATAAGTGGTAAAGAATCTGGATACATCCATAATGAATTTTCACTATTATCATCATCATCATCATCATCATTTTCATTTTGATTTGGACGCCATGAATGTACACAAAATCTTGGATGAAATATTCCATTTTGTATCCATCGAACAAATAATTCAAGTGAAGGTTTTTCACCAGCAAATCCACCTATATCATGACCAATTAATGGAAAACCACTTAGAGATAAATTTAAACCCATTGGTATATTATATTTTAATGTATGCCATGAACAATAATTATCTCCTGTCCATGTACCAGCATATCGTTGTGTACCTGAATATGCAGCACGTGTTAATAACCATGGACGATATTTAGAATTTGTTGTTATTTGTGCATCATATGATGCTTTAATCATTAATATTGTTTGTATAGGTCTCATACTTTCAATTAATTGATCATTAAAACATTTTGCATGAGAATTTTCTATATTAAATTCATTATTATCATTCCATGTACAATCAATTCCATTAGCTAATAATTTTGTTATTATTTGATTTTTCCACCATATAACAGTATTTGGATTAGTAAAATCTAAATGTGCACCAAGACCACCCCAAAATGGTGCAAGATCAGGTTGATTTTTATGTTCATTTTGAATAAATAATGAACGACATTCATTAAAATATGGATGTGTTGTAAGCATAGCTGGTTTTATATTAGCTAATACTTTCATACCAGCTCGATGAAAATTTTTTGTTACTGTTACTGGTGATGGAACACGTTTTTTATCCCAAATAAATACATAACGTTTACCATCATTAATATTCATTGAATAACCAGATGATAAATGAAAACCTGTACATTCAATATTATATTTTAAACAATTATTAATAAATTTTTGAAGCATATTTTGTGCATTTAATGAATCTGTATATTTCATTGCTGAACCTAAATAACCAAGTGTCCATTTTGGTGCTAATGGACAATGACCAGTTAATTTTGTATATTGTTCAACAACATGTTCAATTAAAGGTCCATTAATAAAATAATAATCAAGATCAGGATCTTTGGTTTCAAAATATAACATATTACCAAAATAATTATTTATTTCACAGCCCATATCAAATGTACAATCATATGATGTATCATAAAATAAACCAAATGCACTATCATTTCGTAATGTTATATAAAATGGAACATGTTTATAAAGTGGATCACTATGTTCAGCATTATAACCCATTGCATCCATATTTCTCATACGATATCGACGAAATTTTTTATCAATAGGACCACTTTTTTCACCTAATCCATAATAATAATATTCATTATCAATGGATGGTCGTGATAATGTATGACGAAATTGTTGTGTTAAATGATTATATTTATAACTACATATAGGATTATCTTGTACAAGAATTTCATTATTTATAATCCATGTTATTGCAAATGGTTTATGTAGATGAATTTTACATGCAAGCTTCTCAGTATATACCGTAACTTGATTTTCATCATCACTTATTTTGAAAAAACACGATTCATTATTATTCTTGATTATTGGAATTTCATGACGAAGACGACCTTCATATGGAACATCATTTGTGTCTTGATCAACAATAGCCCATGTACGTGTAGTAACAGGTTCTCCTTTAGGCCAAACTCGAATACGAATTAGATTATTAGTTAAAACAGTGATTATATATTTTGTCGATGAATTATCTTGAGAAAAAACTATACTATTTGTTTTATCATCTCGTGTCCAATGTAAAGCCACATGTTCAATCGAATCCTCAAAAAACATTATCTAGAAAGAAACAAAAGAAAAAATAGAATTGAAGAAAAAAACAAGAAATGGAAAAACATTATTCAAACAAAGCAAGTTAATCATTTGGATATCGTGTTCCATTAATTGTCCATGATGTTGGAGTAAATTTTTTTACCATTGATTGTACACGTCTTAAATGTTGTTTTTGGAGCATTTCAGTAACATTTTGTAGACTATTTTGAACTGCATATGCTCCAACTACACCTGCTGCTTGTCCTATTGAAAATTCTACTGGATGCAAACGAGTTGCTGAATTAACTAAAAATGTTTGTGCCATTGTTTTACCAATTACAATTAAATTATCAATATCTCGATTAGTCATTGCACGTAAAGGTATATAATAAGGAAGTATTGGATAAGATTCATGCATATATGATGGATAAATACATTGAATCATAGGATGTATATCAACATTATAAGCACCTATACATAAACGATCATCAAAAATATATCCATGTAAATTACGTGCATGACCACTAATAGTTGTAATATTCATTAGAAAATTTTCAAAACCAATTGATCGACGTGATTCTCGTAAATAAGGCATTTTTGCTAGACCATGACAAGTACCTGCTTCTGAAATCGATCGTATTAGAACTGTTCGATTTTCCCATTGTGTTGGTGAATTTTTTCGATACCAATAATGATAACCATAAGCTAATCTTTCAGCATTTTCGATAGCATCTAAATTGACTCCACCTTGCCATTGATCAGTATCACGTTGACGTTGTGCATTAGATGGTGATAGAAAAAAATATTCTTTTCGATAATCATTACCGTCTGACCAATTCTGTATTGTTAAATCATTGACTGCAACTGTGTTTGAATTTGGTGCAGATGTGTTTACTCTTCTGTATGTCCATATACGTTCCCATGTGATAGCTCCAAATGAATAATTTGCCCCTCCAGTTGGTTCCGGTAATGGGTTAGGTAATTCATCGACAGGTGTCTCTCGTAGTTGTTCAAGAAAATCAAATGTAAATGATTGACCACATGCTGAATTTCCAATACCAGATATATCACCATCGAATTGTTCCATTAAACCTTGTACATAACTTGCATTAGATAATACTAGTACTTCACCCCATGAACTACCTTCTATAACAAATGAAATATTTCTAAATGATAATTCACTTTTCGTAAACCATATACTATCCTCTTGTGAATACCAATCAGATAATTCTTCGGATAAAAATCGACAACGTTCACAAGATGCTTGCCGTGTAGAACGTTGTATTGCATCTATTTGAATTATACGACGACCACTTGAATCTTTAATAATACGTTTAATGACAGTATTATAGAATATACGAGTATTGTGAACTAATGGTAATATGACTTGAGAATGAAATAACTCAGGAATAGAACATTTTGGTGATACCCAACAACGACCAGTATCTCCAAGAATATCCAGCATATGTGCAAAAAGTGGATTTTGATTATCTAATTGTCGATCAATAGAACCAACATCTAGAGTAAAATTGGTATCCTTGTCTTTTATTATGTGATAAGCAAAATCAGGTGCACTTAGCAGCTCAGCTGTCAATTGTCCACCTATCCAATCAGTTGGTTCAAGTACACATGTACGCGTATTAAGAATTTTTGAAGCCGATAGTATAGCACCTAGTGCTGATGTTGTACCACCAACAATCAACAATTGGCAATCATCAATAGTATTAATAGATGAATGGATAGAATGTATTGTTATGAAAAATATAAGAATAAGTACAAACATATGTTTCTAATTAATCTAAAGACTAAACATAAGACAACAATATATTATTCAAGTGCAAGTATTAACTTAAATAGCTGAAACAAATTAAGTTAATCCTTGTTAAATGTTGTTTATGCATTATTATATGAAGTTTCATTAAATAAATACTAGTAATTACATTCCGAATAATATTCTCATTATGTGACTATCATTGAATACTTGCTTAGATTTCAACAACGTATTTATGTTTGTATGAGTCGTACGTCTTAGTAGTGTTTTTAGCAAGTAATTAGTTCTCCTCATTAATCGTGATGCATCACCTATGTTGATATTTTGCGATTGATCATCCGTATCGAGCGGTAAATAATAACAAAAATATTTATTTAATTAGAAGAAGAAATTAATAAACAGATCTATGAATATCTACCAGTAGAATTTCTTCTAGAAGTTAAAGACCTTTCGCCTCGGGTGCTAAATAAATGTAAGAAAGGGCTTTATATAATTGGTTTCTAACTAAAAAAACAGGATGCATAATTATATTCTTGTCTGTATTTATTCATTTCCTCTATCATTAGTAAAGCACATGCACTAACGTAATATTCTTGAGATAGACAAACATTGATTTATTTACCATATCATGATCTTTATCATGTCATTTTTCTTTTTCTATGTCAAGCACAGAAAGTCAAACTTACTTAAGCTTCATATCGATTAATATATCATCTTTTGGTGTAGATATTCGTTACATATTGTAGAGATTTAAGTTGGTAGAAAGTATTTAAGGAATTTCAGTATTCTAGTGTCAAAATAACATTTGGTTATATATAATCAACATTTGACTTAGGTGAGTTTCATTTTAATACTATTACAAGAAGATTTTTCTTAGTATTTAGAAAAGTATACTTTCTTCTACTAAGAAAAATTTAGATAGAAAAAAAAAGCTTTTCCATAAAAACTAGATGTTATTAAACGTATATGAATCAAGTACCCACTTCGTTTTTCATAACTAGAATCTGCTTGATGAGAGATGAATGTTTCTGTTTATTGATAAATCTGATAAGAGGATACATTAACAATGTGAGAATAAAAAGATAAAATGCACAAGAATAGTTATTCGTTGTTTCATTTTTATACTAGTTACCTTATATTATCATGTCTTCATATTATTTTATTAAATAATGTGATAAAAAATAGCAACGAGCGTATCATTTTCGTCCTTTTATTATGTCTGTCTTGTTCTTTTTTTTTCTTTTTATAAACCAATGATTTGTAGTTGAGCTTATCTTGTTGTGCAAGTTTTCTTATAAATAGACTTTTTCATGTAATTTGAAATATGAATAATAGCATCATTGTAACTTATTATAAAAAGCTTTGAAACAACAGTAGTTGCAACGATACTTTTTTGATTGACAACGAAAGAAAAACGTTCATTTTATCTATTGAATTTTTTGTTTAAAGTGATGTCTTTCAATGGTTAAAGTAGTAAAATACTGTAAAAGAGAAATGGATGAAAAATATTTAGGAAAAACTGAATTTCAATATTTACACTTAGCTGATTATTCTCTCGATAATTATATTTTAAAATGAGCTAAACATGTTCAATTGTTTTCTCTAGCTATTACAACTTGAAACTATAGTTCACATTTTTAAACAAAGCTGTTATAGGTATGAACACTGTTTGGTATCACAGAAATTGTAAATTTAATAGTTAAGCTCTTCTCAAACAAAACTAATTTTCGTAAAAAGAAAATCGAAATCGAGATAATAGTTCGAGTTCTGATATGTCATAGATAGCATGACTTTTTATTTGGCATTTCGTTTTCCTCACAAAGTAGCGTCATGATTTTGCTTGAAGAGTACTTTTTTTCAGAAAAACTGTGAAACTTTTTTCACCTTTTTTTTCCTCTATTTTCACTTTCTCAACTTGAAAAATAAGAATTAAAAAAACAAGGTCTCTGTCATGTTCTGCATTTTGACAGCTCTCTCAAATGTAAAAAAAATTGATTATATAGAATGAAGACTCACAGAGAATTTTGAGTTGCCAAATGAACTACTTGTGATACTTGTTTGTTGAATATCTTACGAATCGATATTTCAGGAAGCCGTTGACTTTTATTAAATTAAAGTATGATTGTCTACCTGTCGAAAAAAAAAGAAATATCTCAAGAAATTAACAAAACGACATGAATAGTTTGAAAAAAATAGGACAAAGCCTTAATACGGAGTAAATAAAATTGATCATCTAGTTTTGATCTTCGATTGTTTGTTTATGACATCGGTGTGAACGTCTTCACTAACATTTGCACACGTCTTAAATGTTCTTCTTTGAGCATTTCAGTTACATTTTGTAAACTTAGATCTACTGCTTGTCGGATTGAAAACTCGACTGGACATAAACGAGTTACTGAATTAACTAACAATGTCTGTACCGTTCTTTTACCAATTATAATTAAACTATCAATATCTTGATTAGTCATTGCATGTAAAGATTTATAGTAAAGAAGTATTGGATAGTGTTGGTATATATATGTTAGATAATTAAATTGAATCATAGCATGAAATATCAAAATTGAAAATATTTATATATAAATGATCATCAAAAATCTATCGACATCGTATACGTACGACCATCAATAGTTGTAATATTCATTAGAAAATTTTCAAAACCAAACGATCGACTCGATATTTGTAGACAAAGAATTTTTGTCAAATAATGTTACATACTCGTCGATGATTGTGATAAGCTAAGCATTTTTGGGTGAGCATATTTGTAGTAGTGCGTTTTTTCGATACCAGCAATGATAATTATAAGATAGTGTTTCAACACTTTGAATAGCATCTAATTTCACTTCACCGAACCATTTATTAGTATTGCGTTGGCGTAGTGTATCAGATATATGGCATTTGAGTCTGCCGTAGACGTATGTACTCGTCTATAGACCCATGTTTGCTGCCACATCAATAGACCAAATAAATAATGAGTACTTCCAGTGGCCTCAAGGGAAAAATTGGATGGTTCATCAAGAAATGTTTTTGTTAGTTGTTCAAGAAAATCAAATATAAATGATTGTCCACATACTGAATTTCCAATACCAGATATATCACCATCGAATTGTTCCATTAAACCTTGTACATAGCTTGCACTAGATAATACTAGTACTTCACCCCATGAACTACCTTCTATAACAAATGAAATATTTCTAAATGATAATTCACTTTTCGTAAACCATATACTATCTTCTTGTAAATACTAATCGACTAGTTATAGAATATGCGAGTAATGTGAACTAATGGTAATATGACTTGAAAATGAAATAATTCAGGAAGAGAACATTTTGGTGATGTCTAACAACGATTAGTATCTTCAAGAATATAAAGCATGTGTGCAAAAAGTAGAATTTGATTATCTAGTTGTCGATCAACAGAACCAACATCTAGAATAAAATTGGTATCTTTGTGTTTTATCATGTGATAAGTACAATCAGATACACTTAGTAGACCAGCTGTTAATTGTCCACCGATCTTATTAGCTGATTGAAGTAAACATATGTGTGTGTGTATTGTTAAGAATATTTGAAAGCGCGAATGCAGTATTTCATTTTGATGTTTTATGATCAACAATTAACGATTGGAAATCATCAATAGTATTAATAGATGTATTGATGAAATACATTGTTATAATAGGTATTAGAATAGAAATAAATGGTTTTCGTAATATTCTGCTGAGACATAGTAATTCAACATTAGTTACTATTACTTGTATTGTTAATTGGTATTTTGTAGCCAGATTCCATAACAAAAAAAGAATAATGCTCACCTCGCAAGAGTGGCTTTTGTTATAGTTATACATGATAATGGAACTTGATCATTGAAACATGGACTAGAGAAGAAACGAAGTTCAGTAATATGTTCAGAAACAATAAGAAGTACTGATCGATTCGGTTTTAATGACTAATATTTTATCAGTATTCTTTTGGATTCTAAGTGAAGATTTGAGAACAAGATCGAATAAATTGATGATGGTGATCACGCTGACGACTATCAATAAAGAGTAAAACTTTTATTGTTCGGAAAACAGTTTTCAATACTCTACAGCTGTATGACTACATAAAGAAATCTTTCAAGATTCGAATTTTCAACTTCTGACAGTGAAGTTATTATTAAAACTATTTCAACTCTAGTGTTCAGATTTTTCAATCTCAATAAAAATCTGTCTGTTTTGATAAGTTTAATGATTCTGCGAATAAATATATCTAGCTTCATTGAATCTAAATATTCTTTTTCAATCTTGAAATACTTTTATTGCTTCTTTGATATAACTAGAGCATAGTAAAACTACGGATTTTTACAGATGCATTCTCGTTGTGTGAAATTAATTAAGTTTTAGTTGGAGCAATTATTTGAACTCGTAATAATACTTACTCACACATAAGCATTTGAATTCCAAATATTTTTTTGAAAGAATTTTTGGCATCATATCTGGTTAAACAAACTATTTTCTTGGTTATATCGCTTAATTCAACGATCAATGTTCGTTTGATTAAGTTCAGTTTATCAATTAGACACAGCACCTGAAAATTGCGTAGAACTAACCTCGTAAAACGAGATTGGTAAAAAGTGATCTTAATAGATTCTAATTCGAGACAGTTATAAACATATCAATATAAATTCCACTGTTATAATCAAACATTCTGTCATTCTTAATACAAGCTGACTATGTTTGCCCTTGCATGCTTTTGAGACTTAGTTTTGGAGAGTTGATCTAATTTAAGAGATAAAAAGTTTGCTCTCTTCCAACATCGGTTTCTTTTTTCTCATGAATGTTTAACTAGTTAATTTAAGAAACTATACAAAACGTTGCAATGAGTCTAATTTACTAAGGTAAACTATAGTTGGTAGAAATTTATTATTTGAAATTCTTCTGGATGAAAGACATTACACTCTTTTCTGTCTGGAAAATCTACAAATCGACATCTATTATCACTTCATTTATCGCCGTATTATTTTTTTATGGACTATAAAAGACAGTTTACCGATCAAAATAGTACCGTATAGTTTGTTTAACTACTGTAAGCAAGAGAATAATCCTTTTCAATCAAAGACGATTCGAAAAGTACTTTCAACAAATCGATGATGCGACAATAAGTATGACTATTAACAAAAAGATTCGCTGTAGCAATAGCGTTATTAATTCTCTCATGTGGCTTTTTATCTACAAAATCAGTATGTCTAGAATGCCATGAGTGCTTCAATATGTATACCATTATTTCCATTTTGAAGTTAATGATGCTCTTTATCGTTTAATGGTAAAATCAGTATGTCATAAGAAAACGTCACGGATTATCGCCTTGTTTCCTCAACTACCATTTTCTGCTAGAATCAATAGTATAATAGATACAACAGTATTTCTTTGCAATAGTAAAGAAAGTCTGATGTATGAATCATACTCTATATTATGCTATTTTTTCTTTCTATTTCAGGCCTATGAAGTCTAATGTAATAACTCTCTTATTCTTCAATATGTTATTATATTGTGTAAACACTTATAACATATTTGAGATATAGAAGACGATAAACAGTTTCTTACTGACTATAGTCTTTCATTTACGAACACTCTGTAGTCTGTACGACCAACGTTTTACTTTGACAAGTATTTCTATCATACAGTTAGCAATAGGACATGGATAAAACCACGATAGTTCAAGCTCATAAGTTCAGATAAATCACGCCAACAGTTTCTTTGATACTAACTACCCTATGTCAACAGTTCTTTTGATAGGAAATGATCTGTCCCAAAAAGATTTTTTCTTATAAACAAAACAACATTATTCTGTTATAAGGAAAGTTTTTTCAAATAACAAAATGTGATTATTTTATTCTGAGAGTTTATTTCCAATAATAGTACAATTTCATTCTGTTTATAAGAGCAAAATTTTTTTAGACTAGGATTGTCATATTAGTATGAATATTAAAAAAAGTAATTGTTAAGCATTAGGAATAAAATTAATCCTAATACTTAGTTATTATTTGCCATTAGAAATAGATTAGAATTACTTTGCACTTTGATAGATTGTTTTCATCTGTGATTAGACTTCCCAACAATTTAGACTTAAAAGTATTCAATAAAAGAAAACTTTTATTCGATTATTGGAACTTGTTTTCTCATAATAGATAAAAGTTCTTTTCGTACCGAGAAGTGTCATTCTCATAATAGAACAGCGGCGTTCTGTAATCAGGTAGTTTTGAGGTTGGGCTGTCAAACATCAAGTTGCGTATAATCGATGTATAAGACTTAGATATAATATTAGTTTTATGCTAATACATCACTATTAATTCATTTTAATACAAAATACTAGCAAAGCATAAAATCGACTTTAGTAAAAATGTTTTTAGACATTAGAATTACTATCAATTAACTCTAATGCTAATTCTCATATGACATTTTCGTACGTCTATTCCAGATTGATAGCTTAGATATAAATTGAATTTAGATGTCATATTTTTGTTAATATAAATAGCTGACGTTTGTTTATAGAATCAGGAAAGAATCGTTTCTGTCAGTAGCCATGCAAAATAAATGATTAATGAAAAAAGAAGATGCTTGTTTTTATAAGAACTAATGTCTATATTTAGGAAAATTAGATTCGAAAAAAAAAGAATAAATTGGATCAATATAGCCATGAATTGACAATGCCGTTCTCCTTATAGTTGCTATCAGAATCTCGAATAGTTTTCTTTAGTTCTCCCACACAGTCCGTAACCAAGTATTTTGATAACAGTAGAAATAATGATACAAAAAGAAAGACATAAGATCTTCGTTGCTTTCTCCTTACTTTATCCACCATCTATCTCATGTTATCAGATTTATAACTTTTATTTTGCAGCTGCATCAATACAATAACAGAAACTGATGTATAGTAGTAGAAAAAAGTCTTCCACGCCCAATCTTCTCCAATATATCGGCCGCTTGGTATGCTTCAGATCTAAAACTATGAGCGCAAATTCTTCCTTCAGAATGTAGATCTGAAACACCAACTTTCTTCGATTTTTTTAATTGAATCAGAATCATAGTGAATGGTAAAGAATCGCATTTATTTACCTTTTTAATATTCATAACTTTAAAAAAGAAGAACTTTGTGGATCGACGCATTCTTCAGTATTTAGTGGTTTGTTCCGGTTATGTACCAGATTAATTTCATCGAATTTCACTAATCTTTCCTATAATTATAGTCATTTTTCTATGACCATTCAGGTGGAGGAAAACACAATCTGCCAACCTCTGGACACTATAGCTCAATAATAGTTCAGTGAATCGAGCTGAAACCTATACATAAGCTTTATCTGTAGTTAGATTTTCATAAAAGAATCCTTCACTAAATGAAAATCCTATCCGAATAATCATCATGTTGGCATAAAGGACTCTGAGATAGAAATCTTCGATAAAGTGATGTGATCTTTCGACTAAAAGAGCATAGGCTGGATCTATTGTAGGCTCAAATATTAGGAATTAGTTGTGGATATGATAAAAGGTAACGGAAAGTTTAATAGACAGTGCTTTTTAAATTAAAAGGTTAAAGTAAAGATAATCACCCTTCATCATAATTTACGTTATATTTAAACTATTGACGTAACCTCTTTTTTCTGAACTAAATTCTTAGTGCAGTACGTGCATATAAATTTTCAGACTAGGAGTATGTATAATAGCCGAAATACGAGGAATAGAAAACTATTGTCCACTATAGTAAACCTTGTTGTTTTTTCTTCTGTATTTATCTTATATTTTATGTTTGAAACAACAAATAATCATGATGCTTCTCTTGTCATATAATTGCATCATTAAACTGTTTTGACGTTGTTTTTTTTACTATTAGCATATATTTCTTAATTAATTGGTTTGTTTGAATAATGAATACATAATTACGTTGTATCATTTGAAAATGTCCTGCTGTGAACTTTATGGTAAGGTCATTGTTAAAATATACATAAAAATAAGAAAAATACGTATGTTCTTTTAGTTATTTTCTTTCTGCTATTAATAATCATGAATGTCAATTGTTCGATATCGTTCAATGGAACATCATCGAAAGATATTCATTTAGAAGCACCGCATTTGAGTGATAAAACTCATAGTAATCGAGCACGAGTTAAACCATTGACAAATGCTAATAGAAGGAAGACTAAACCTATGATAGTTACTGATCAACATTTAATTAATCCATGTAACGGTTCATACGTGAAAACTAATGGGACAACTTGTGGTCTTAAAGAAATAATGCTTGGTCGTTGTCAAGAATATCAATATGTTAAACGTGGTCTTTTTCTAACAAATCAAACGTGAGAAAAATATTTATATTTTGAAAACAAACAGAAAAGAATCGAATTTTCTTTTTCCTTTTAAGTAACATTAAAAATTGTACACAACTTTATGAAGTATTCGAATTAGCAGTTCGGTATAAATCATATTGTAATTTGAATATGAGTACATATGAACGTTATTTTGATCTAGCACTCGAAGGTATACATGTCATCAATCGGGTAAATAAATAATTGATGAAATTCTTGTCTTTGCCTTTTTAGTTTCATTTGTTTCTCATATTAGGCAATGTTTTGGAGTGGTACCTATGCCATTGCTCATACTTATAGTGCTAGTGGTCGCAATTATGTCACTTTAGAAGATACGCTTGCAGCAGCTATGGTTGATGGTCTCCTATGGTGTGGAAAAGAAAATGATACGGAAGGTTTTGATTTTTTTAGTTGTCCATATGCTTGTAAAGATAATAAATGGGCTGATTTAGCTTTTTGGGGTTTGGCATCGAAAACGGTAATATAACGGAAAAAAAGTCTAATTTAGTTTCATTGACATTTTTGCTTGTTCGATTTTATGTAAGTTTGCACAATTAGCAGCCGGTGAGATTTATGTTATTTTAAATGGAAGTCAAGCCAATGGTAGATCAGCATTTCGTAATCATTCTTATTTTTCTTCTTTTGAACTTCCAAATTTACGACGAAATGGTTCATATCGTGTTACAAAAGTCAATGCTCTTGTTTTACATTCACCTGATCAAAAAATTGTGTATGTTTATTCATTATTTTATTCTATTAAAAAAAGAAAATATAAATTTTTTCATTTTGGTTTTTAATAGAGAAAAATGTGGTGAAAAAAGTCTTCTCGATTTAGAAAAAATAGTTCAAAGTCAAGGCTTTGATTTTGCATGTAAAGATGATCCAGAAGAATTAATATTAATTATGTGTAGTGACAAATGGGACGCACGTGAATGTCAAATAGCTCGACAAGTTTTACGACAAACATGGAATATTAAATTACACGGAACATCAAATAGCAATAGGAATTCATTATCTTTAATCGCTTTTTTGTGTCTTTTCCTTATTCAATATTATAGTTTGAAAATAACTTCAGGTCCGATGTAATGAAACCAGCATTAAATAATATGTAGTTAAGTAGCAGAAATAAATTGAGCTAAAAAGTAAACAAAATATAGATCAATTTTCATGAATAATTAGTTTCGATCATTGGTAAATATTAATGACGTGATTTCTTTCATTCTTAATGATGATATGAGACACTTACAAGTATGACAAAAATTATCCATACGATTGTTTTTTGATCGAACGTACTCCCAATATAATAGACTTTTAAAGATTTGATGGATATCAAAAGAATGACTATATCATTCAGTATTTACACTATAAATGTCAACATTATTGATTATGTCTATGTTGAATGCGAGATTAATCTTTGAAAATTGTACATGTGTTAGACGCAAAAATTATTTGTTCTTCTTGATTTCAAAAACTTCAGTTATTAAGTCAATCAATGCAAGAAAAAAACAAAATGATGCGATACTGATGTCACTGGTCATCACAACATATTATCGGATAGTTTTGAAAAATATAATATTTTTTTTTGCTATTTCAAAGTAAAATATTGTCATTGATGTAGGCTCTTAACAACATCTTGATCAATAGCTGACGCATAGAAATAGGAACTAACTATCATTATTTTCATTATCGTAAATGTGGAGATAATATTTTGAGAAAGATTTTTGATTTACAATCCCTTCTCAAAATAAAAATCCACAATTTGTGATTAACAAAATCTGCTTACACACGAATTAGAATTGTACTGTGAAGAAAATACCACAAACGTGTCATTTGTTCTCTCTTGCATCTAATGACTTTATAATTCAGTTTTCTAAAATCCTGAAGAACGAAACAATGTCAGTGTTATCGAAATTGTACCAATAACTTTTGCGTCTAAAACCTGTGTAGGTTTCAAACATTAATCTCTCATTCAATACTGACGCAATCAATAATGTTGATTTTTATAATGTAAATACTAAATTGCCTAATAATTCTTTTGATATTCACCAAAGCTAAAAAAGAAGTTTACATTTTAACAATATGTGATCAGAAAGGAAATTGTACCAATAATTTTTGGCCGCACCTGTATGTGATCTGTTTTTACTATAAACGCAAAATTCACATCATCATCAATTTCAGTGACATTTTCCATAAATAATTAAAGTTTGGTACGTTGAAGAGTCAATGATTTAAATCAGTGACTAAAAAATCTATCAAATGTCTTTATCGTTAAAGATATTGAAGTCGAATGTCAGTTTTAATTTAAGACAAATCAAAATGAAAGACAATATCGTTATTAACAATTTAACATAGATAGGTTCTGATCAAAATTAATAGACAGTCAAATTTATTACTTAGTCAAAATCAACATTTCAATGTTGACTATACAAAGTCGAATTTTTTTTGTTGATGAACAGAAAAAGGCAAGGAATGAAAAAATATTAAAGTAGCAACATCTCTTTAATACACAAAATTTATAAACATATATTGATTGAGTATGTGGGTACAATAGAGATCTCGCTCTTACCCACATCCACATCTAAAAAATCGAACAGTCACTTAATCACACACTTGATATAGACCACTCCCATAAATACACGTACAGACTTCCTTATTAAGATTATACCTTTTTCTGTTAATAAAAAAAAAATCTCAATTTTGTCTAGTCAACATTGAAATTTAAAATTTGACTGAATTTCAATTGAAATCAGATCCGCCAAAGGTAATATTCTAAAATGTTCATGATATGAAAACCAGAAACACGTACTGTATCCATTGTTTTATTTAGCAGAGTCGAAGAGTGATGACAATAGTAATTTAATATGGTACATTATTCACTTAATATGATATTAATAAAATTTCGATAGAAGCTGTTTGTTTTGGTATTTGATGATAACACTAGCAGTTCTCATTGATGGAAAGAAGAGATGAGGACTCATGGAATTGTATATTACAATTTCTTTTCATCTCATTTTTTCAAGGTTTTCAAACGATCTTTTCCTTCATAGATCGATCTCATCAGATGTTTACAATACATTTTCGTTTGTTATATATACATTCGAATTACTAAATGAAGTTCTAAAAACTTGTGTAAGCTCACATGTTCAGATTTTACACATCTGCCATGTTTTTCTTTGAAATTAGTTTTTAGTGTTATCAGTACAATACATAACCAATAGCTTTTATCGAGATTTGACTATTATGATACTAGTTGAACAATGAGGAAACATAGCAGACATTTAGAACAGTGCTTGTTCTACCAGTACTTACAAAGAGTGAGATAGTTTTCTGACACTTTTTATAAAATAATAAAGTATTACGGCCGGCTAATTATCGATTACTCTAACGAGAAAACCATCCGAACTGATACCTGTTGTTAGAACCAATATTGGGTCTACAAATATGACTTGGTGAGACTAGCAAAGATCTAAATGAGTTCGTATGCATAAGTCTTTGAAGCGAACGTATGATGGTTTTAGTGAATTTTAAAATCCAGCTTTAGATATTAATTGAAAATTCCAGTAACAGAATTTCCATGTAAAATTTGGCCCATAGATATGGCTACTAATCCTTAGGATATATTTGAAACTTTCAGCTGAAAAGAATACTGCTTTTTTTGTTGTGATATTGAATTTTCACTAACTCAATTTTGGCATCATGTCTCTGGCAAACGAATCTTGTTTTCGAAAACTTAATATCTCAACAGAAGAACATTTTTCAGCAGAAACTTTCAGGATATTCTACAGGTCATTTGATGCATCTATAAACTAAATTTCATGCCAAATTTCAACTTTTTAATTTTTCAGCATACATCTAAAACTGGATTCGGAAATTTACTAAAGTGATCATAGCTTAGTTCGAAAGACTCATAGGCACGAAAGCTTTAAGACTTCTGCTCACCTCACGCAGGTTACCTTATAAGCCTAATATGAATTAAATTTACGGATATTGATTCAGATAGGTCTCTCGTAAGGCATTTTAATATTGCTTGCTAGTAAAACAAAGACATTTATCAAGAAATGAGAATTAATAACATTACTGAATTTATTTATAGAAAAAAAAAAAAAGAAACAAAATTGTTTTTTTTATTCAAAGAAATATTCTACGATATAGATACAATTGATAGAACGAAAACAAGAAAGGCACACAAAAAGAAAAAGAATTTTTATGTTTATACATCGAGCACTTATGGCTTTATAAATAAAAAAATTTGACTTTTTTATTTGCTAGACAACCGTTGTTGGACTATCATGAGCGAGAACAAGCTAAAACAAAAACAAAAATTTATAATATATTATTCAATAAAAATACATTCATTTTAAATCCCAACAACCCAATAATAAAGAATAGTTATTCTCTCATGCTCTTCAAGCAAATCACTCATGCAAATCAGATATATATATATATATTTTTTGAAATGAGCAGCAAGATAAAAACCCACTTCATCCTCAATAGTATCAGCCAGTGATGAGTCTTTTCGTTGAAAACGCTAAATTATATAATTAAAATTGTTTTATTAAAGAACAAAAAAGAAACCGAACGAAAAGAAAAAAAAAAGATAGAAGCAATCAAATGACTTACTTTAAGACTGGGTGATATACCATTCGGAATGCCATTTTCATTCATTGGACAAACTAAATCATCAGCTTCAATTGAACGTGTTCGTCGATGAGCAAATAAACCACGTGATATTTTAATTTTTGTATGTGGTGTTAATGGTTGATAATTTGGTGATTTTTCATATTGATTTTTACGATTTTGTAAATCATTACCAATTAATTCTTGAAAACGCATTGTTAAATGTCGTCTTAATAATGTTTTTGACATTGGTATTGATAATATTTCTGCTAATGTCGATGCATTAAAACGTAATTCAAGAATCTAAAACGATAATTTTTGTTTTGATTCTTCATAAATGAAGAATATTTTTTTAGTATTTCTTACAATTACAGCACCACAAACACCTGATCCACGTAAATTTGGTGCATATTCAGATAAATCAATTGATCTTAACCATTCCATAACACGATGATTTGACCAATGCATTATTTCAGTCATATCATTTTTATCATCTGGACTTGGACGTCGTTTTATACATGTTGGATTAAAACCATTTAAACGTAAAACTTGTATAGCACGTTTTATACTTAAATGATGAAGTTCATTTGTTATATTTAAATAAATAATATCTTCCTTTAATAGAAGATAAAATAAACAAATGAATAACAAAAATCATTTTTTTTTTTCTTACGAGAGTTAAATTATTAAGTAAACGACCATCAACTTTTGATTCAGCAAAATATTCTTTATATTGTGGTAGACCAATATCATCAAGCCATTCTTTAAAAAAGAAATTATTAAAATAATTAGTTTTAATTAGTGTATATGTATGTATATTTATACTTTGAACCCAATGTGTATCAAGAATATTTGCTTCTGTTTGTCGTGTACATAAACCATTCAAACATAATTGAAGTTTTTTACGATGTAATGGATTACGCATGCCTATTTTCTTAGAATTTTATTAAAAGGAAATTATTTGTTAAATATATATTTAAATTGTTTTTATAATACTTTTTCTAATTCTTGTGGCGTTGCATGTAACAATTGTAACCCATTCTTAAAATGTTTACGACATTCACTTGCATATTGACCAAGACCAATACCATACAACCAATTTACAACTTGTTCAGTTTGCCAACGAGAAAATGTTGTTTCTAAAGCGCTAAAATAAGAAAAATATATAAATTATACATGATTTCTGCTTGAAGAAAATGTTTTTTTTTTCAGAAATAGCGAGAAATTTTGTTCGCTTTTTTTTTATTTATATGTTTTTATGGAGCCCTTTTTTTAATTAAGCCTTATAACTATTATAGAAAATGTTACTTAAATGATTGGAGGGCTATATTTCGAGATATTGAACTTTGCATTCCTTTTCTTCACTTAAACAGAGGAATCTGTCATACTCTCTCAAATAGAAGAAAAATTAAACATATAGAATGAAGATCCATAGAGAATTAAGGGTTCCCGAGTGAGCTATTTTTTGATGAATTATAAATTTTCAAAAAAAAGCAGCACGCTTTAATATCTTTTTAATCGATAACAAATTGAATTTCCTTACTTAATCTACCATTTTATAGAAAAATAAAGAAGAAATTACTTTATATAACAGGCATTATGTATCTATCCCGACCAATTCTTAAGTCAGTCGTATTTTAAAACAATGTTTACAATATTTCTCATCGATCACAAAGAAAATATGTTAGAAATATGATTTTTTTACTATCGTTCAAGGTGAGTTCCAATGAAAAATTGTTTGAAAAACCCACATATCTAAACAAGAAGGTTTCCAATGAGGTTAATAATTTGGTTCTATAATACTTAAAACAACATAATTTCAAAAATGGAATAGATTTTTCATCCATCTACGAACTTCATTAAGCACTTCTTCGTGCTGATGGATTGTGGCTTATGTATAATGGTTGATACGATTCATTTCCATGTTACTAGCGAAGGAACCATTCGAACTGATCAATCATTTTTTCTTCGAAAGCTACCTGAAAACAAGCTATCGACCTTACTGATTTCAAATATCAGAACTACAATCCCCGTTAGAAATTCATATGCTGATTGTTTAGAGAACCAGTTTTCAGACTGACAAACTTCTCGCAAACATTTTGTTTTTGATCTGTCTAGATTGAAAAGCACATTTAATCGCCCCGGAAACCAATAACTTTTTATGCTTCAAATCATCTTGTTTTGAAGAAAATACAGTCGTTATAATTCATTCAATAGATATGCATCAATATTTCAGTATAAAATTCTTCAAAATGATATTATTTTATCTTTAACTCATTTATTGACAAGAGAAAATATTATTGCCTCATAGACAACTTGCTATGTTCTATAATTTAAGGAGATCTAAAACTATTTCGACAATATTTTTATCAATCTAGATAACCAGCATATAAAGATCTATGGAGAGTTCTTATGTACAGATTTGGAATCAGAAATGATCGATAACTTACTATTCAGTAGTTTTTAGTAAGGAAACAATTAATCAATTGAAACTATTCTCTCGTAAGTAAATATGAGAAGCACGGAAGAAATACTCAAACAACCAATCAAGGATGTGTTCGCATGACTTAACTATATATGATTTATTATCCCGAAATCTAATGAATTGAAAGATTGTTTAAGATAAAATTATCTTTCATTACCTAAGTGGTTTAATTGAAGTTTTTCCACTATTAGTTGTTGCTCTTAAACCACCTCGATGAAATGGACTTTGAACTTGAGATTCATTATCTTCACGAAAATTTCCTGAGTTAGTACGAATAATTCTAAATTATTAAGAATAAATATTTTTTTTTAATAATAATTCTTTTTATTGTTGTTGTTTTAGTTTTTACCTTCCGAAAATACTTTTTAATCCTTTTGCACTCGATGATTTATTTTTATCTAAATTTGTTGGTGAAGATTTTTTATAAATTGAATATTTTTGGCTTGGTCCATCAGATATATAACCACTTTGATCATCTAAAGATATAAAATAATTATTAACATCTTATTAACTTTTTTTTTATCTATTTTTTACATGTACGATCAATTCGTTCATCGGATGGAAGTGTTCGAATAATTGTTGATTGTTGTTGTTTATCACGAATAGGAGTCTAGATGATTAGAAGAAAAAAAAACACTCTACATATAAACAATATTTGCAAAGTATTAACATACACTAGTTAATTCTCGAGTCATCATTGGTTCTGCACTTGAAGCCTAAAAATGAGAAAAAAAAATAACAAATGGTTTTTTTTTTCTTTATATATATATTTACTCGTTGTAATACGTCAAGTTTTAATTTTGATAATGGATTTCGATAAGAATTTATACATGAATCATGACCATTATGTGATGATCGAGTTAATAGGCAAGAAGATGATGAAGGAGGTTTTTGAGATGGCTATTATTTAAAAATAAATAGAATTATTATTTTTATTAGAGATCTTTTGTTCTTTTATTATTTTCGTATATAAATATTTTACTTGTGAATCTTTATCACTATTGACAGATGGTAATGAATTTGAATCGGAATTATCACCGTCTGCTTCGTAACCAGGTCTTTGTATATTATTATTATTATTGTTATTATTGACTAAATAAAAATCAAGAATAACCTTTACATGATCATATTTCAAACTAGTTATTCATACTAGTATTCTCGACCTTTTTTATATTAGCCGACGAAGATATTAATGAAGTTCCATTTGTTGTTGATATTGATGATAAGGCAATTGATTGATATTTATTTATTTGACTTTGTAAATCTTCGATTTTTCTTTCCTATTATAGATAATATATGATATGTTAAATATAAAATATTAGAAAATATGAAGGATACTTACTTTTTCGTCGTTAGTTTTGACAAGAGATTCAATACGTCGTCTTAAACGTTCGATATCGTTCTCTAAGAAATAAAACAGGCAAATTCTAAGCAACTGTCTGTCAATGACATTTAAGGAAGCAGAACAATGAGTATATATATGAATATATATGCATATATTTATGAGAAAGAGAAAAAGAAAAGCGAAAATAGACTCACAGATGGAGAAAGAAAGAAAAAAAGATGTGGATCATTTGAACTTGCCAACGTGTGAACATTGAATGACCTCGACTATCTACAGCTGACACACGTACATTGCCATTTTGTGCTCTATTCTTTTTCTTTTTTTTTCGTACTTACCACGACGAGTAGAAGATTGTAATGAGTATCGTGGTGGAAGTGCACTAGTGGTAACATGTTGGTAGTCAAAGATCCATGGTTCGGAATCAATCTCGGACGTAACATAGGACGACATTCGAGTTCTAGACAATATTTCCCAGTCAGAAACTCAACCTAGCACAATATAATTGTTTGATAGATTGGACAATCTTGTACATATACATGATAGATATAAGCATATAAGAGAGAAAGAGAGAAGAAGGAGAGAAGAAAAGAAACAAAGGCGAAGAAAAAGAAGAAGACAAATATCTAGGAAAATAGTATTAGAACGAGTAGAACATCATTATCATCTTCATAGTGTATCCTCTCGTGCTCCTTTTTCTCCCATAGGGAATGTTTGACCTTGCCTTGAAGAGATTGGTCAAATAGAAGTAAACTCGTATGTACGCCTCCTACACAAGGATTAGAGACTTATTGCATCACAAGATATTTTTTACCAGATGTTGACAATGGAGTAGTTCGTCCATTGAGCGCTGATGTTGATCGAGATCCAATCCAATCATTATTTCCATTAGATAGACGATTTTTATATGTTTCATTTTCTTCCTTGAAAAGAAAGAAAAAACAAGAAATTTTTAATATGAATTTTCATTTAACAAAAGATATAAAGACCAAGAAAAAGATAGAATATACCTGAAGTCGTCGAACTTTATCTTCAAGTTCATAACGTTCTTTTTCTAATGTATCAAGACGAATTTTAAAATGATTTATTTCATTTAAAAATTGTGATGAATCAATTATTGTTGGTGATTGATCCTAAAAAATTGAAGTTGAATCAAAACGAAATTTTTTTTAAGATTAGACATGTATTTCGTCTTTCTTTTTTTCCTATACAAATGTTTTTTTTCATCAGAAATACTATAAATGCATCACATATTGTCATTCTTTCATTAAAAATAATATGCTTAACTAACCTTTACTTTTTTTGATGGCATTATTCCACCTGTAGTCTGTCGTATGTGTGTAGATTTCGTATGGCTACTATTGCTATTATTACCATTACTAAGACTACCACACGCTAATGTTTTGACTACGGTACTCATTTCGAACACAATGAACGAATGTGAGTGATGGATGAAATACTGACCATGGCGAAGGTATGAAAAGTACAGGCATACACAAGCCAAGCGTCAACCTGTTCTCCTTTCCTTTCTCGTTCTCTTTTTTTTTTCTTTCATTGATATTATTTTCGTATTTTTCTTTGTCTTTCTTTTTCTTTCTCACTCTTATACGTGTCCCTTTTTCTGTCTACGAGTGTTCTGTTTTCGATGGTAATGATGACGACGTCGACAACTACCAATCTATTCACTATGCGCATATTCTCTTTAGCATTTACAATTACGTTGAGCGTCTACGAATGCATACGAGAGTAAAAGCAAGCACACGAGTGTGATTGTTCTTTTTCTTTTACTCTGTGGTTATATGTATATATATTTTGGATCTTATACAGTGACTGACCGACATAACATTTCTTCTCTGAGTACTACTTTGATCAGATCATCTAATGAGATACATATATATATAGTACATACACGATGCATAAAAGATGGTTGTTGTTGATGAACATGAGCATGATAGAAATTAGTTGTATTCGTTGTTGGATTACGATATTTTGGTTTTGTTCTACGTTGTAATTGTTCATATTCATGAACAATATCACGTTGAAGTTCTAATTTGTCAGTTAAAACTTGTATTTGTAAATTTAATGAACTACGTTCATTTTCTAATCGATGTAATTTTTCTCTTAAATGATCCGCATTCTAAATAAATAAAAAATTTATTATCATACATCTGGATTAATATATTCATATAACACATTTTCTTTATTATTTTTTTAATCTATCAATAAATCTTTTCCTCAGTCGGTGGTTGCATATATTAGACACAAGATGTTTTGTTTTTAATATAAAGGTCTTTTGTGCTGTTTTTTTTTGCTTCTCATTGATAATAACTAGCAATTAGATCTAAACAGAGATACTATGTTTATTTCATTGCAAGACAATATTAGTATAGTAATCATCATAGAAAAAAACTAACTAGTCTTACCCAGAATGATTCCATTGGAAAATATTGATGTTTATCATCTCGTAGCATCTCATCTATCTTCTACGATATCGATAGAAGTCAATGATCACGATTATGGTCATTTTCTTTTTTTCCTACTGCATGCATCTGTGTTTTATAGCTTTCTGAACAAATCAGTCAGACCAATGAAATAGAATGTGTATATGTACGTGTCTATGTCGAGATGAGAGAAAGTATATGGATGCCTATATAAGCAAAAGAAAAAGAATCAAGAAAAAAGTCTGATAATAGACAGTGATACGTCAAAGATATGTGCAGACAAGAATGGCATAAAAATCGATGCAACATATAATATATATATATATATATAAATAAATATTATTCTGATAAAAATTAACCTCGACACATGTCAGAGTCAAATATCTCAGGCAATATATAAACAAGACTTCAAAGAAAACAAAAAAAAATGTTTCCTAACTATAATTTTAATGAGACAACTAGTTCATACAATAAAATATTGATACAGATTATGCCAAAGAAAAGACAAAACTAATGGTTATTTTTAGTAAATATGTCTTGACAAATACTTGTTTGTTGTTGTTATGTTTGAATGATATGCTTTTTTTTTCTTACAAATAGCCTTATCAAATAATGAATGAAAATGATGGATCGTTTTCTTTGCATCTCTGTCTTCAGTGACATTGCAATTTAGCCCCTCGAAAAAATATGATGATATCTTGCTTTTCAAATACATTAAAAACACTATTTATTGCTTTTTCCGTCCGTTATATTACTAATCGATCATATTTTGGAGAATATGTTCGAGTAAACAAAACAATGTCAGCGTTATTTTTGACAATGACAAAAAAATATCTTGTTAATCAAACTTTGTGGAATAATATACTTACTGTTCGTTGGGAAATGTAGGAGTAATCTGCAATATTCAATGATAATTCAGTACGATATCGTTGGTTATTAAATGTAGTTGGTGAAAAATGTCCATTTATATTATTATTAAATGAGGTAAGATTAACATTAGGCATTGAAGATGTTGGTAATTTGAGTGGAATTCGACCGATAGCAATATTAGACCACTTTGTAGTCTCATTCATTGTCATTCCTACCATGTTTTAAGATTAGTATCCTTTAATCACTATTTGTCAAAAGCATTGTGAGTAGCCTGTATGATTATGATGACATCATCATCATCATGATATTGATGAGATGAAAAGAAAAATGTATAGGGATACGTTAAATGTATGTTGTAATAAAAACGATTTGAAATTGATCTATCTTGATCAAAAAATAACAAAAAAAATGATATCGTTTTCTTTGTGCACTATTTATTATAATGGTATATGATCGTCCATCATCATTACATTCACATAGACAATATCATCTCAAAATGGGAGAGAAGAAAAAAAAAGATCGTTTTTTCTTTTCGTTCTTGTTTCATTAACAAGCTCGATTAAATGTTACGATTGATATTAAATTGAGATGATTGAAAATATAATTTTCTATAACGAACGTGACTGTATCTGTCTATACGTCATATAAAAAAAAGATATATATATATATATATATTAATAGGTTTTGTATTGTATTCAAAATTACAGGCAATTATGATTGTCCTTTTGTCAATCTCAATTGATCGATATTTGTGCTTTTATATATATATATCAATACTTATATTATCCATATGAATGATTTCACATCATTGAAGCATATTACTTTTATGTATGATTTATATGTTAATTTCGTGTCATAGTTAAATACTGTCGATAATGCATATTGTGCACGCGTACACATATGGAGTTTTAAGTCTAATACATAGATTGTTTATTGCATCATACATACAATTCTTGATTTCATATCTCAACATAAATGTGTTCTTTCATTCACATGAATTTATTTATCTAGTACTGATAACATGGTCTTTCGATCTTTTGATGTTAGATGAATGACAGCAGCAACAGACTCTTTTATTTCTCTTCCTTCTGTCGGTTTTTTTTCTTTTGTGCACAACAAATGAACGAACACGCAGATCAAAAAATAGGTAATGTGTGTGTATGTTGATGTTGCTTTAACAATAAAATAAGAAAAGGGCAATAAAAGATGATAGTAATAATAATTCTAAAGTAGAACGAAAAAAAGCCAGAAAACAAGAAAAACTTTGTTTTGTTTCTGGTTTCACGGTCCACTCTTGAACAATCGAAAAAAAAAACAGAAAAACAGACGAACGATAACGATTTTATTATACACGCACACAAGAACATCTGAGATCATAATCAAAAAAAAAAGGAGAGAAAGAGAGAATAAAAGAAGATATCAAGGTATTGATGAACCTAATTTATGTCGAATCGGTTGTTTTACTCGAACTGCCTGATTTAGTTCGTGCTGTTGAATTCGAATCCGTATTTAAAGCCACTTTTGATTGATCAGACCAGAATTTGTCCACCTAAATATACAAAATAAAAAATTTTGTTTTCATTCTCATTTTCTTTTTTCGTAATTTACCAATTTTATAATATGTGTTTTTGTATCATTATCTCCTTTGGCTGATGTTTTCGGATTAGTAGCATTAGTTAATTGTGATGGAGGGTCAATTGAAACATTTTCTGCACGATATGGTTCAACAATTCGAACGGTATTATTAATAAGAATATCATTATTTGACCAACGAATAACTTGATTCATTCTATAAGAGAAAAAAACGAATAAAACATTTTTTTTAATGTTTAAATCGCATAAAATAACAAATTTACGTCTTTTTGATATCTCGAAAAAGTGCTTGACCAGTTCGACTAGCTTTTAAATTAACAAATGATGCTTCTTTTTTCTTTTCAGCTTCATTTTCTGTTTGACGTTTTTTTAACTAAATTAATAATAGAAATTCATTTTTTTATTATTTCTTTTATTATGATATAAACTCGTGGAAAAAGTTTAACAACAACGTATTTTTATTGATTTTTTTTCCAAAATGTTAACCAACTAGCTCCACTCAAGGTAATAATTTCAATAGCCTTTTTTTTAGCAAAGCCATTCTAAAGAGTACAGAATGTGGGTCGCCGCATTTGCTATGACTTTTTCTAAACAAATTAATGGTAGTAGAAAAAAATTCCATGACAGATGCTCCGGCGACAGTTGCTCCCAGGCGACAGTTGCTCCCGCGACACTTGCTCCCGCGACACTTGCTTTCTAACGACAGTTGCTCCTCAGCGACACTTGCTCCCAGGACACTTGTTTCCACGATACCTGCTCCCAACGAGAACTACTCCTCGGACACTCGCTTTCGCGGCACGAGTGTGGGTGTGAATGGGCAAAGAAGTGATGGACATTTACAGCCACTGTATCTCTCACGCCCACATCCATAATCGTACTCACACCCGCCCACAATCAAACTTGTACCCACATACACATTCTCACCCACACTTGCGTCCACACCCACTCACAGTCACACTCATACCTGCACGCTCACCCACCCACAGTCACACTCATATCTACACCCATACTCACACTCGCACCCACACCTGCACCAATACTCACACTCGCACCCACACTTTCACTCATACCCACACTGGCACCCACACTCATAACCATAATCCTGCCGCGGGAGCATCTGTCTGGGAAGCAACAGTCGTTTTACCTTAGAAAAACTGTAAAAAACACAATTCACGAGATAATTGGCTAAATAACCATATGTTTTTCGATTTTTGTGATACTTTTAATTTTTTAACGTAAAGTCGTAGAAAATGCGACATGCTGCCATTTTCTGCTCTTTAAAGTAGCATTGTTAAAAAATAATCTTCTAAAATCTGAAATCTCCAGTGACTTTTTTCAGAAATCTTGCCATCGTACTTAGGCATACCAATAGTAGTGATTTTGAGCTAGTAGGTATGCTTAATTAATCATAATTGATTTTTAGAAAGTATTTTTCACATAATTTTCGATTAAAAAATTCATCCTTTCGGTTACAGTTCTCAATACAGTGAATACATGAAGCGACAGTAATTGACAACTAACTCGAGCTACATTACACAAAAATTAGTTCAGATGCTTCGCACCAGAAGACCTATAATCGAACAAGCTCAATCAATGACAGTTGGGCACCGTAATTTAGCTTCAAAACAAGTAGTCAAATACTCTTTTAATAATTGGTAGATACGACAAGAAGAGAAACTTCTAATCATCAGTGCCATATCAATCATTGCTTACAATCACTTACTATTGCAATGAGAAGATAAAGTTCATCGACTATCACTGAAGGTATCAAAATTCATTATACGTCTAACTACATATTCAGTAACATGCATTTGTCATCCTGCATCAGCATTTATCATAATTATTTAATGTTCATCTTCTTCTACAGATGAAGTACTACTACGTATTTTTCAAGTATTCGATCTAATTGGTAAGCTTTATCAATCAAACGGACTTTAATCAATACATGGAGTGTTGTAGCCAAGATGGTGAGTTTTTCAATCGAAGATTATTTTAAAAAATAGCTTTAACAAATTTTTTCAAACAAATTCATTGTGTGTGTGTGTTTGACGATGTTTATTAGCTCTAATGTTTGTTGGAGTGAAGACTTGATTAAAGCATTCCTGTGGAATTTTATCAGTCAAAACACTATTTTTTAGTATGTCCTGAGTAGTTTATTCATGAAATCTTACAAGGCAACCACCTGAGATGATACTTCGCGTGTGAAATGAGACCACAGCGATTATATAGGACCTGTTGAGAGTAGAAGTAATTTGTAAGAATTCTTCAGCATGTGTTGCAATTTTGGTGTTATAGTCGTTATACTGAACTTTTATCTTTGACAATTTATTCATAAAAAATTCGGACAAACGAATTGTAGTCTAGAACTTTGCTCATAGACTTCTCTTGAAATTTTTAAAACCTTCTAAAAATTCTAGCGGCAAAGGTCTCTTCTCGAGATATCAAATCCATAAAAGAACCATACTATTCCACTAAAAGAATCTGAAATCTAGATTTTTTTTTGTGGATATCATATCTTGAGAACAGACCACTTTTTTACAGCTGAAATCTTTAGGAGACTCTAGTGACTTCAAGAGCTGTTTATGGACAACGTGCTAGGATAAAATTCGTTTGTCCATTTTTTTATAGATATCGTTTCATAAGAAAAAAAATGCTTGGTAGCAGTCATAACTCTACAAGAATAATGTCTAGAAAACAATGCTTCTAGGTTTCCTCTAGTTCCCAAAGTTTCTACGTGATCATTGAGATTTCATCTCAAATCCGAGATATCACCTTCAGTTGTTCCTTCATTAATATAGAATGCATTATTTAGAAAACTCCATTGGATATAAAAATCAATATGTGAATTTAAGCTAATTGCTTAACATTATAAAAACGAAGATAAAAAATACGTTGTTTGTTAAATTCTTTTTCTATCAGCTTACTTTATTTATATCGATTGGATAAAGTGGTTCAAGTGTTTCATCATTAGGTTCTTTTATAACCACCCATTCTCGACAATGTATTAAATTAACAACAGCAATAGATGTCAAACCTGGTTTTGAACCTTTCATATCTAAAAAAAATTTTAGCATTAAAAAAGAAAATTTCTTTAAATTCTTTTTATTTACGTAATGTAACCATATTTGATCCATTATCAAATGCTACAACTTTTCCAATACGAATATCATCAAATATAGTTGTCAAACGTACAGTACTATTCACACGTAGATTATTTGGTGGTGGTGATGGTGTTGGTATTGGACTTGAATCGTTGCTATTGTCTCGCTTGACAATTTGTGAATTATCATGATGATCCATCAAACGCATTTCATAGAAAAAGAAAACAAATAAAACTAACTAAAAAAAAAAAAAAGAAATTCTACTTAGAACATTAATCAAAAGGAAAAAAAAAGGTTTCTCTTACATATGTATTGAAAAGAAAAAAAAAAAACTTTAATTCATCATTAGGTTTTTTTTTTATTTTCTAGAAATACAAAAAAAAAAACAATTTCGATTAAAATGTATTAGGTTTTTTTATCTGAGATTATACACAAGACAATATTGAGGGTTTATTTTTGTTTTACAACATGCAAAAAATGAAAAACAAAAAAAAAAAGTGATCTGACCTAAATGAAATGTGACAATTAGTAATTAGATACGCTAACTAATAATAATAATTAAAAAAGAAAAAGAAACAAAACAAGACTAGAAAATAATTAGAATACACTTATTAAAATATGTTCAATGATTGCTATCTAACGCAGCAGCTACTTTGTAACCACGATAAGTCGGGTTTTGATATTTGACAGTTGCTTGTCGATATAATGGATTAACATCCTTTGAAAAAAAATATCTATAATATCAAAAAAAAAAAAAAACTCTCATTTCTATGAAATCTTACGGTTTCCCATTTAGCTTTTTCGCGTTCTTGTTCAAATTTTGCAAATTCTCGTCGATCATGTAATGTTGCTAACATACGCCATATCATTAAACAAAATAAACCAAATGCTAATATACTTGATACGATAATTATGATTGTTAAACGAACAGATAATACACGTCGACAATCTTCAAAAAAAAGAAAACAATTGCTTTTTATTATAAAATAAGAAAAAAACAACTTTTACTTTTAGTTTTTTGAACTCTTAATACAAGTTGATCATTTTCATTATGATATGTATAGAAAAAACGACATTGATCTTGTTCATCATCAAATTGACATAAACGATAATTAAGATCTTCTTTTAAAGCAAATTGAATAAATTGATTGAAAAAATGAAAAATAAAACAACAACAACAACAAATTCGTATTACTTCGAGCATCGTCAATTGACTCAAAACGATATTGACATCGATCACATTGTTCTTTTGTTAATGGTCCACTTTGAAATATTTTACAAAGAACACAATCTTTCGTAGCAGCACATCGATGTTCACATGTCTAAAAGAATTTGGAGAAAATTCAAGAAGATTTTATGTATATCTAATATGTTATTTCAATAGAATTCTATTGTTTCATTCACATATTATTACGATTTGACAAAAATACACATAAATTCTATCATTCTAGTTTCGAGATGGATGGGACCTAGATTTCTTGCTCGCGGTCTCTGCGACATTTGTTTTATCGGTTCCAATGATAGTTCCGATGGCTTGTATTCTAGTGGTTCCGATCTCAATCATAGTTCCGGTAGTTTCTTTTCTAGTGGTTTCGATCCCAGTGATTTTTAACTTTTAGCTTCCGCTCAAGAGAAATCTATTCGAGAACTTATTCGTTGTCATATCTATAAAATTTTCAATACTTGTTTCTTTTTATTTAATTAATGGTTAGGAGTCTTTTGGATTATCTTTGTTGAATTATGTTCAGCTTAATGATTTATAAGACAATTCGCTTAAAACCATAGAATATGTAACTATAATCTTTTGTCCTGACTGAGTGTATTTTTCCTACAGTCGCGTGTATACCTACTCTAGATGTCTTTTTGAATATACTGCTCGTTTATTCTGAAAACTTTCTCTATGCTTATACAGATACAATTCAAATCAAACATATCCTATCAAACTAATTTCAGTATCTAAAATCTCTGTAGACCTTTGACACACATTTTTCATATGTCTTATTTTGAAAAAAAGAAAAACATAACTAGTTTATCCAAACTAGAATATGTCAATATAACTAAATATATTAATTTACAGGACAATCTTCACATGTTGGTCCAAGATAACCAGAATCTTTGTTACATTTACATCGACCACATTCACATACACCTTGATTATTGCAAATAGTCTGAAAAGAAAAGACGTTCTAACGATAAAAAATACTCGAGAAAAAATTGTCTTTTACATTATTAACAAGACAACTATCAGTTTTTGTTGTACATGAACAATCATCACCTGTCCAATCTTCTCGACATTTACATCGTTTATCACAACCACATATACCATGATCAGGTCCTAAATTTTAAATAAAATAAACACAATTTTCATAAACAATATCGACATACCCGAACAGACAAGATCATTTTTTCTTGGACATGAAAAATCATCACATTCACAATAATCACCATAGATGCGTTGACCAGGCTAAATAATAAACAGAAAAATAAAATTTTAAATTATTTTTTCTTTCGTTTTTTTTTACTTCAATTGTTGCTATTTCACATTTACATCTTCCACAAACACATTGTCCTCGTCCAGAACAAACATCTGATGAGCCCGGTCTATATAAAACTCAAGTTAATATTCAAAAAACAAAAAAAAAACTTTATTCTTACTTTTTACATCGTTCAATTTTTGATTCAATTGTTGGTGATGCTGTATCACATTCACATTCACGTCCATAAAAACCTTTTGCACATGTACATACACCACATTCATATATACCATGATTTGAACATTTTGGACTATTTATTTGACGTGGAACTTTTGAACATGAACATGAACAATTCGTTTGTACTGTTAGACGCATTTTATCATTTAATCCATGTGTATAAATTGAAAATGTTGTTGCTGAACCATCATTGATACATTTTGTTGCAAGAATTTCAACTTCAAAATTAAGCTGTATGAAAAAAAAATCAAACAAAATTGATGAATAATTTACTTGATTATACTTACAACACCACCAACATTAACAGTACATTCAGGCTTATCACGTTTATTTCTAAACAAAACGGTAGAAAAAAAAAATGATTTCAAAAAAAAAATTTCAGAATTACTCTTGACAATCAGGCGTAAATTTAACTGTTAAACCATCAGGTAAATCATTGGAAACCATCATCATAACAGATGATGAAATTTTCTAAATACAAAAAAAAAAAACAATTATTCAATTTATTAAATGAATAAAAAAAAATACTTTATAATTTTGACTAATTAAATTAACAATATTACTAGAATCTTGTTTTAATTCTCCAACAACTGCTCCATCAATCAATTCAGTAAGTGTTTGATAAAGAGCTAATTGTGATTGTGTTACAGCAAATATAATATTCACATTTTTTTCACTTAATTTGGCACTTATTTGTCCAATAGATGGGTAATCCTTATACAAATATAGTTTGTTTTTGTTTTTATTCAAGATAATTAAATTCTTACTTGTTTATCACTATGTGTATATTCATTATTAGACATATGACATTCACCATCATTTGGTTCGATAATACCTGCCAACTAAATATAGAAGGAAAATAGAATGAACAAGTTTTTTTTCTTTTTCTAAACAATAACAATTCCATCGTAAAGAAAGTCACAGTATTTATATATTTAATATTCTCTACACAATCTAATATATATATATATATTGTTTTCATCGCGTTTGAAAACAATTTAAGCAATATAAGAACAAACAATTCGTTAACTAGTTCGATTGATGGTATGAATTATCTCAATACTATTGCTAAAAGAATGACTGTATATAACACTTTGCATTATTCTATTGAAAAATCTAATGGTTAATAGGGCATGTGCAATCAACCATATCATGACTTTGTAAGAAACTTGATTAAATGTTATAAGGATTAGTAATTCATTTCTAAAAATAAATTATTAATAGTGTATTCATTACATACTCGTCCATCGCCTGCATAATGAAAACCAGCGTCTGTTGAAAAAACAATTAGTTTTCGAGAATCATTTCGCCAGCCAATAATATCCTTTAAAAGTCAAAATGAAAATCTTGTTTTTTTTTTTCTTCCTAAATATAACTCGATTGACATACATCACAAACAATAGCTTGCATAATAGCATCAAGTCCACCTTCAGGTGCATCAATATTTCCTGAGACTGGTGCCTCTCGTACTTGATACTAAAAAAAAAAAAAATAAATAAAAGCAAAATTTCAATATATTTTATTTCAAGTATAAAATTCTAACTTCAAACTCAGTAACATTATCTGATAAACTCATATGATGTTTAAATCCATAAGCTTTAACACATGGTCCATTATAACTAGCTGGACAAGGACGTTCGACTCTAATTAGAAAAAAACAAAAAATTATTTAATTAAAATTTTAGTCTTTAAAGTCTTTTTTTTTTACGTATTCGGTGCTGGTTGTACAAATGGAGGAACATTTTTATCAACAAATGAACCAAATCCAAGACGAAAATTTTTTGTTATTGATTGCATTTTTGTTGCTAATATACGACCTAAATGACTTAATTTTTCTTTATCATCAAGCATTGAATGGGATAAATCCATAAGAAAATATAAATCAACTGGATAATCTTCAGCTTGACGAAAACGTATTGGAATTTTTTCCGAATCATCTAAAAGAAATTTAAAGAAAAAAAATAATTTAAAAATTTTATTTTTTTTTGTTTTAATTTACTTATTCGTAATATAACATGAACGGCCTGAGGTGATAATTGAACAGCTTGTGATGTATTATTAATAGCATTTGAAAGAGAATCATTTTGTAGAACATAATGATAACTTTTAAATAATATTAAATGATCTGGACATGTTATTTGTAAATTATCAATTGTATCACAATGAAAAAATGAACCATTACGTATTGATATATCAGTTGAATTCTATTGAATAAATTTTAAATGATTTATTTTTTTTTTTGAAATTATTAATTTTACTTGAGTACACCAAGCACATTGATTTGATAATGATAGACATGATGAACATGTTTCTTTTGAATTACATTGTTCTAGAACGAGAGCATTTTTTTTTTCTGTTTATTTAGAAAAAAAAAAAGAAATTTAATGATTTACCTATACTACTGATGACATGAATTATGAATAAAAGAAATAATATTAAATTGATTAAAAAGAATTTTATTAGCATTGTTGAGTGGAGAGAAAAAAACTACAAACGAAATTGAATTGTATCTATGGAGAGAGTGATCAAAGGAACAACAAAAAAAAAAAAGATAAAGTTAGTTAGATGGGTGGAATGAAGGACCGATCAGAGCAATATAATCGACAAATCATGGAAAAGTATATAGATGTCGTCATTAAATAGATACATGAATTGCATTCTGTGGTAATATATTGTCAATTACTTTGCGGTTTTGTAAAAATCCATCCATGCTTTTTTTTTTTTGTTATTTGAGTATGATATTTGCATTGTTACTGAGAAAATGAGTCACTTTTAACTTAAAATGACGTATTATATGTATCAAATACTTTATAAATGAAATTATTTTATCGTTATGCATTCATAAATATTTTTATTAACTACCCTATTTTGAACTAATAATAAATTCAATATCTAACGACGGAGCATCCTGAACTGTTAAACGCTAATCAAGTTAATATTTTGGCTCAATAGAAGAAACTCACTAAGACTTGAAAAAAATCTATTATGATTTGAGCTTTTACGTCTTCCTGCTAGAGTTATGTTCTTCTTACTTGGATTTACATTTATAATAAGATATTTTAACTAAGCAATGTTAACTTGATATGTTGCATATAATTAAATCTCATGATTTTGAGAATATTAGAGAGACTTCTGACAAGTTTCTTTTACGTTCACTAAATTCTCGTTATGAAAAAACCATTGATTCGATCGACGTTTGATAATTAAAAATCTTTTATTGCCAAACTCGTGAATATTATTCTACTATTAATGTGAATGCAGAGTCGAAACTCAGGAGAAACTATCAGAGATAAAAAAAAATATTCTGACCTAACAAATTACCTGTAATTATAATTAATTACTCTCTTTTTATTTTTGTTTTACCTTCCTTACTTTCTTTGCTTGTTTCATTCTTCTTAATTTTTTTAGTAATTTCATTACCCTGGTTATTATAGAGCCTAGATATTTTTTTTTCTAAAATTTTAATTTTATCTTGAAAGTGTTCAATTATTGGGTGGCACTTTGCTTATTGAGTTGAAGATGGAATGAATAAAATTTCGTTTATTTTATACTATTCTTTTTTTTCAACATCGTTGCCATATGGCAAAGTATGGATATTAGTCCTAGTTTAATGCATACGATCCAGCCCATATCACATACCCTGATCTGCAAATTATATCATCATCATAATGTCTTTTCGCTTTCTATTCTACTGTTAATAACAAGAACATAAAGAAATATGAATGCAGATAACGTCTTGATTATTTTAGTTAAATCGTCATCGATCACATTCTAAAATAAAAGTAAAGTATTACTTTTGTTTGTAATAACCAATTCTTCACCTAAACGTACCGTCCTTTAATGTGTTAGAACGATTCATAATGAGAGTGACATTAAATAAATTATTTCTTCATCCGTGAAATGTAGAACAAATTTTGTCTATCAATCTTATTTTTAGTAGCGAAGAACCTTTAGGAGCTATTGCATATTTTTCATGGTAAATAGATGTATATCTTTTATTTTAAAGGAGTAGGAGTCTTAAAGAGTCGTTGGATATGTCTCCTAGGGAGTTAGTATCAATATCAGTATATATATATATTTACTATGAAATATAGTTAAGAAGTGGGCACTCCTGATAGTAGATATTTTGCAGAGTACATAATAGTGCGGTACAGTTTTCAATACCAGTAATGAGCACAGAATGCAATTGCGTGAAGTATACTTGTTTTATAGTTCAGAAGATGCACTGTTCATCATATTGTAATTATCGAGAGCCTTTGTTAGACCCTCTCCCCCTCCCCCACTAGAGTTGAAAGAAAGATGTCTTTCTTTTTTTCAAAATTAAGCTTTAAATGAAAAAGATCATAGACTCAGTTAATGCGAAGAAAAACCTGGTTTCATATTTCATTCTCGTCTATCGAGTTTCGGATGATAATGACAACATGAATGAGATATGCAATTCGTCCTATTTGTTACATCTAGTCTCTCTTCATTTGATTTCTTTATTTGGACCCATTGTCAAACAATGTTTCTGATCAAATTATATAAATTAATCTTGGTGTTGTACTTTGTTTTTTCTTATATTTATGTTGATGATAATCGATTGTGCAAGGAAGAGAAGATATTTCAAAAGCAACATTCTAGTGCCTTCATTCAAATATCTTTTCTTTTTCTCTCATGTTTGTATCTCTCTCTCGTTTTCTTGAACTTGATTTGGGCTCTTTCGTAGCTAGAAGAAATGAAATTCCGTAACAAACATGAAACTAGATATCTTTTTACGTGTTTTTTTAAACGATTATCATAATTCGCTCTGAATTTTCATTTATTATCACAACCTTTCTGTTTTATATTTCTATTTGCATGATATTCGGTTTCATCGGTTATATGGCTTATTTATCTGATCCTTTCATGCAGTATCTTCTGCATTGTGTGTTTCTTACTTTTACTCTTATGGTCGTTGATTTTAAGGCATCTAGTTTTTGCTTTTGGTAAGCAGATAGATAGACAGGTAGCGTGCATAAAAATTTCTATAACTAAAAGATCTACATGTAGGTCAACAGATGGATACTTATATTAGTAAATACTAGCTAAATATACTTACCTAGCTATTGTCAAAAGCAAAAATGTTTAATAATAAAACAGATAGAAAACAAATAACGTTGTTATTTGTCTTTCCTTTGATTTTGACATTTTATATGTCAATCAAAGGAATTGCTATTTATATCCCTCGCTAGATTTTTTTTCTTTTAAATATTTTTTTGTTGTGATTGATGCAAGTATATCAGATCTCTAAATCGTTTCGTGAACATTTTTAATATTAGCAAAAAACCGGTTAGTATTTCGAGATTCTAGTTCTTGAAAATTGATTTTTGTGGAAAATAAATGTGATATTCGAGATCAGTCTGTGAAAATACGCTAAAAACTTTGTTCTTCATCGTAAAATACTTCCCAGCAAAATTTTGCCAATAAGGATGCTCAGGTCGAAATTGAAGAAATAAAAAATTGAGGAGGAGTAGGAGGAAATTTTAAATTGAAATATTTTACGATGAAAAATAAATTTTTTGATGTATCTTTGCACTGCAATCTCGAATATTATATATGACTATTTCCTAAAATATTGCTTTTTGTTGCTAATACAAAGAATGTTCACGAAATAATATCGTGATCTTATATCCTCACTTTCGTCCTAATCAAAAAATAATTAAAAGAACAAAGCTACCGCAGGTTATAGCCCATGGAAAAAACGTTATTTCCTTTAAGTTTACGAGTTATCTAGTAAGATGATAATACAATGAAATTGTTCATCCGGTACAACTGTAGTTAGATGGATAGTGACACATATGATGAATCAGATGTTTAGACAAATAGTTAGGTCAATAGTTCGGTTAATAGACAGTTATTGTCTATTGTGGAGTTAAGTGGAAGTAGACATTTTTGAAAAGCTGTAAAACAGTACGAATTAAACAGTTTATGGGTTTCCACTACTGTATATAATCGACAGAAAATTCTGTTGCTTTTTGTTTTTATTGAAAACGTAGTGAGTTTTGAAGGTGATTTCTATCGGACCGTAATAAAAATGTATTTCCAATTGTAGTATGATAGTTAGATCGGTTTCTTATAACTCGAAGCTTTGAAAAGTTTTGATGTAAGATCTGCAATTAAATCTTTAGATCTTTTGAACGAAAGTAGTTATTCATATCAATCTTTTGTTACTTCACGGAGAGATGCTTGTCTTTCTTCTAGGCAATATATTACACTTGGAAACTCCTATTTTATCTAGGACAATTAGGAGTCCTTGTCAAAATTGATCATGTATTCAACACGAAAAGTAAAAGAATTCCGTGATTGGCATTCGAAAGAGGTCAAAATGTTATAAGCGCTTTCCTGATTCTTTTTACTTTTTTTTTTCATCTATTATCTAGTATGATATTCATCCTTGTCTATCAACAGGATGGAGTTCTACTTAAGCATAGGCCATGAGCACAAGGATGATTTGCGCATATTATGACTAATTATTTGTGTTTCAGCATTTGTCAAATGAGAAAACGGTTATGCATGATCGATTATAAGGGAAACTTAAAATCGTTGAGCATGTGAATATTAATCTGTCGCTAATGATGACTTCTTCATAATAAGCAAGTTAGAATGTACGTCGAACATGATTTTTTTGTCTCTAAACAAGACTAGATTATGGCTATTTTCAAACATCAAATCATTTTGAAAAATAACGGCAAGTAGGAGAATTGTGAAATCGGCATCAATGAAAAGCAACATATATTATGAAGTTTAGATGAAAAAAATTGCTATGTAAATACGAAATGAAGATTATTATTTGTTTAAACATTTGCCATACAGTTAATTAGGAAAATAAAAGTGTGAACAACTAGACTACATATTATATCACGAGAGACATCTCCTGACATAAGAAGGCTTCTCTCTTGTTCTATCGTATCATGTTAGTAGTACTGTTCCTTTCTATTATACAACATATTATCCGATAGATAAAGATGAGGTAAAGAATGGAATAGGGGAAAGAAAGAAACACATATTTTGTTACTTTTTTGTTTTTTTTTCAATTGTGTGTTTTTCTTTTTTTTGGTGGAAGAAGGATTCATAATAATAATAATAAAGAATGAAAAAGGTCTAACACTTTACAAACGAACTTTTTAGTCGATTAGAAATCTTAGCTCAAGTCGTAAATATAATCAACACCTTACAAATATTTAACTGTAGTCAACCAATTCATACAAAAAAAAAGGCTTAGGTAGGATTAGATCGTTAATCTTAACTTATAATTAAGTTAAGAATTTTTACTAAATTCATATGTTAATAAGAACAGATCAATAACAATCAATTCATTTGTTAATATTAAATATTAAAGAATCATTTAGTACTTCGTTTTCATGGAAAGTTTTTCTGTTTAACAGTTAATTCATTTGAAATCTAGTGATTACGTGATTATCGTGAGGCAAATACCATATATGTTCGACGCTTTCGTTAAGGAAAGGCTACTGTCGAAAAACAGCAATATTATGTGCGATCTGGCCAAAGGATTTTTGGGTCGACAAATTCGTATTCCTATTGTACGTCTTCAATCAATTATGCTTCAATGTTATTTTCCCTTATTCAATTAGATTTGATGAGAAATATCCTCTCATTTAGTCAGCATTCAGTATTAGTTTGTCTTAGTCAACTAAGGGGAAATCATAATATGATCTAGACTACCAAGACAAATCCATGCTGAGTGCTTACTTTAGAATGGTCAAAAAACTGCTTTCTGAGATACAGTTAGTTGAAGAAATACTATGAGAATACAGATTTTTCAATCTGAAGAACTTTTAGTCAGATTGTACAGAAGATTCCTGTTTTTAGATGACAGTCTTCCTTTGATGAAAATGTCGAAGTTAAATGGTCTTTGTCTCACGATAATCACGTAGTTTTAAGTGAATTAAGTGTTGAACAGAAAAGTTTTCACTGAATAATAAGTATCAAGTGATTCTTTAACATTTAATATTAAGAAATTAAGTGTTGGTTGCTGAATGTTATTATTAGTATTAGGTATTCAATAAAGATTCTTAATATTTGATTAAACCAAATCGTGTCGAACAAATAATCCATCAATAGTTCAAAGAGTAATGCATCTTATCTAAATACATGGATTTCAATTGACATAATCTGATATACCCATTTTAGTTCCATCGAACACAAAAATTTTTTTCAATTAGCACAACTTTTGAAATGCATACTTAAAAGATATATTACATTCATTACTTAAAAAAAAACAGTGCTTTACAAGTAGTTTTTTGTATAGTTTCGTATCGTTTTTCACGAAAGAAATCGTTTGAGAGGTATATATTCGATCGTATAGTTGATGCTTTTTTTGTCATAGCCAATATCTTTTTTGATAGAGGTCTATAGGCGACTATTGTTTTGAAAGACGCAAATGCACTGCTGACTTCATCCACCTTTTCACCTGTTATTTATGTAGTAAGCAAAATTAGGATTGACAACAATGCACATTGGATACATTTTTGCCACGAAAAAGTGGCGAATTTTCTCAGAAATACCGCCATACGGCAAGCCTTGATTTCACTCAAAATCTTGACTTCGGGAGTACGACTAGTGCTGAACCACGATTAGAATTATCTTCACCACTATATGTAACACCTATAGCAGGAGCAGTGTTTGATACCACGATTTACTCTTCAAAATCGCATTTTTATGTTTTTAATACGATGAGAAGAACTGTAGTTAGCTGCGCTGTAGTGAATTTTATAGTGATATACAGAACCACGGTTTTAATTGCCTTCATTAGCAATGATTGGTTTAAGGTAGTGGGAAAAAAAAACTGGGGTTTTCCTAAATGTAACCGAAATGTTCCGTCTGAAAATCCCATTGAATTAAATACTACTACAGTTTTACTAAAATCAAAAATTACGTTATTCGAACTAGACTGTATTCATTGACCTAAATCAAGTTTGTTCATATAATTTACAGTTCAAAACACACAAAAACAGTTAAAAGTTTTCTCTTCGTTTTTTTTCTTTTCAAATGAGTCTTGTTAATTCAATTTTTTTTACCTTGCTGTTCTATTAACAAACAGTTTTTTCTTTCGTTCTTTTCTACTCACTAGCGATGAAAGAAAAAACCTTGCTCGTTCTTTTATAAATATTTGTTCCTGTTTCATTTCATTACCTACATACAAAGAAAAAATGTCGTCACCATCGTCGTTACCGTGTGTTGTTGAAAAATGTGAGCTAGCGTCTCTTGCTTTATGTCAGTGTTGTAAAAAAAATTTATGTATTGATCACTTAAATGAACATGCTAATCAACGCAATGAAAAACTTCTCCCATTTGTTGATAAAATCAATGTTTTATTAAATCGGTTTAGTAATTTTTATGATGGTGAAAACTCTGGTCTTAAACAACTTGATGAATGGAAACAAGCAGCTTATAAAATAGTCGATACTTTTTATGAAAAAAAACGTCGAGAAATTATTGATGAAACAACTGATAAACAACGAGAACAACTTAATGAAATGCATAATAAATTAAAAGAACTAATTAGAAAAAAAGGTGGTACACAACAAGATTTTGATACATTCTCAGAAAATATGCGTTCAATGGAAGAACATCTTAATAAACTTCAACAGATTCAAATTGTTCTTCCTCCATTAACAATTGATGATAATTCTATTTTTCAGCCTTTAACACAACAAGATGATTCAATTGAAAAGACTTTAAACAAGACAAATAAATCTCCAGAACATACAAATAAAATATCAGAAAAATCCACAGATAGAAAAAAATCATCTGAGAAATCTTCAAAGAAAAAGAAAAAATCATCAAGACATTCAGATGATTCATCTGATAGATCCTCACGTCATAGAAGCAGATCACCACGTAGTCACGGCGAGCATTCAAAAAAAAGTGAGTATCAAGAACATTAAAAAAAAAAGAAATCTATGCTAGCTGATTTTTGGTATAAAAACTTTTCAATTAGTTGAATTAATTAAAGATTACCAATAATCATCATTTAGGACGCGATAAATCATCAAAATCGAATTCACCATCATCATCATCAAATAGCTACAAACCAAATTGTGATGATTGTCGTGACTGTCGCTTTTATCAAGATCGATTTGGTCCTGGTTTTATGGACTCTTTTGGTCCATGTTCATGTGATTGTCATAAATGGGCATTCTCTTAAATGTTTTTCAATCTAATTCAACATTGTATTCGTTTAATGGTTTATTAAGACACTTTATCAACTGTGAGTTATGCCATTATCAAATATTTAATTAAATATTTGCTTTGTGATTGAGTCCTTCTTTTTCTATAGCCAGCCATACTTTTATATGAATGATCAAATTTACAGTAAAAAAAAAAAAGAAAGTTTTTTACATATATATAACAGGAGTTATATAATCTTGATTTAATTATTCGAAAGAAAACCTAGAGATTGTTTTATTGATTGACTTTTTAAAATTTTATAAAAAGAAAAAAAGACAACAGCTACTCTTCGGATGGTAGACTTTTTGTTTCTATATTAATTTTTGTAACTATTTTTTGTTCGATCTTATTTAAATCGAAATGGAATGCTGGTACAACCCATCTGCCACATGAACATTTGGCACCATTTAGATTATAATATCCTATAATTACAGAACATTTGGGACATTTAATAGAATCACTGTGAGGATTTTCAGGCGTATCTATTTGATCCATCAACCATTCGAGACAATTAGTAAATATCTGACGATGACATTCTACTGTGACTAAAAATTTGAATAACTTGTCATTACCGTATTTCATAAACCAATCGTATTGTCCAACACCTTCTGAATGTCGTGATAAATCAGCATTAGTAAATAATTCATTTTGACATTGACAACAAATATATGTTTCTGTTACAGTACATGTAGCATGACCATACGGTAGGGTAAATGCTTTACGATATTGTTGACGAAGTTCATTTTTTTTATCGATTCCCTCAAATTCTGGATCATTATCAATATAAACAGTACGAGCGCGTTCAAAATGAAATTCTTTGTATAATCCATGATTAACATCGAATTGATTGTTCATTTGTTCGAATAAATATAATTGAGCTGCAAAACTCATATTTGGTGTAACACAAGGTCGTGCAAGTCTCAATCGTTTTAATGCATCACTAGCTGATAATTTATATCGACGCATTAACCACATACATGCAATTGTACCACTACGAGATACACCTAATGAGAATAAGACAAGAAAATTTATTGAATGTCTAGAATATATTCTGTAACTGACCAGCAAGACAATGTATGAGTACATTATTATTTGGATTTTCTAATAAAGCTTTATCTATAAAATCGTAACATGAATCAAATTCAGTTAACAAATCTGTTATTTCTTCATCTTCAACACAAATATGTTTACGTATGAAATGATCATTTTCATTGATTTGTAATTCTGTGTTAATTAAAGTTAAAATATGTGTAATATGAAGACTATCAAGTGCAATCGTATTCTCCATTGCAGCAAGACTTCCAAGCCATACACGATCATCAATTAGATCGGCACCGAATTCCATCTGTCTACAAATAGGAGAAAAAATTAACAAATCCTTCAATTAATCTTATTAATTATGGCTAAGTACAGATTTTAACTATTGCTTGAAGAAATTCCTAACTGAATACTAAACAACATCAAACAATCATAATAAAAATAATATTTTTTTTCTTTTTCGTTCTTACTATGAAATTTCCACCGAAGCATGAAATAATTTCTATGAAGTCATTTTTTTCGTGTTCTATTTTCATAGAGAGAAGAAACGTAATATGTATTTTGACTATGTGATATTATTTACACTAATTTCACAACTAAACTGCAAAAATGGTAATACATATCGAAATATTTCTTATTCAAAAGAAGAAAAAAAAAACAAATAACAATCAAATTTTTCTTATCATTTATAAATAGAGTTATTTTGTTATTTCAAAAAAACAAGTTAATTAAAAATATCAATGTCTAATTGCCAATCATTTTTTCCTGCAGTAACACGTTTCCATATAACTTGATAATTGCCTTGATCTAATGAATGTTTATATGAACTTGTTTCAATTAATCGATCTTGTCCACCTTCTAAAACTGTACCCGTTGTTAGATGAAGATTATCAACACCAGCATTTCGAGCACCTTGCCAAAATTTTTTAATTTCTTCACGTCCTTGATATGTATTTTTATCAGGTGGTAAAAGTTTTCCTTGTGGTGTATAAAGTTCTACTAATTCATCGATTTTACCAGCATTAAAAAGTTGTTCAAAATGGCGATTCGCAGCATCAATTGTATCGAATGGTGTCGACATGATTTCGTTTTTATAAACAATTCGTTTCTTTTTTTTTTTTTGTGCTATTCTAATGATATGAAAAATAAAACCAAAAAGTGTATATATTTATATATAGATAGGTTTTCTCTTGCAATCAAAGATAAAAAAAGAAACAAATAGAGGATGAGTATTGTCTTTTTTTTTGACCTAAATACATTATGATTATGATTTATAAGAACGATTATCGTCCTTTCTATTTTTACGCTTCAACAATTACACATACGACAAATAATGACAATAAACCAGAAATCAAATAGAAAACTTTAATAAAACCTGTACGATATGACTTTTTTTACAGCTTAAATATACGCAAAAAATAGAACAAAAAAACAAGATGCTTTATCACAAAATAGACAGTATTTTCAATAGAATAGTTAAATAAGAGAATATATTTTTTTCATTCATTGCTCATTTGTGACTTCATATACATTTGAAAGAAAAACATCAATTACAATTATATATACAAATAGTTCAAAGAAAATGATTATATATTAACATTTATCAACAAATGGAATAATAGAAAATTAAACTGTTATATTATCTTCTTGTATTGACTGAATTTGTTTAGTTATTACTTCACTAGGTTCAAATTGAATAGATTCATTTGTAATTAATTTTTTTTCGTCGAGAGTACCGCTTGTTACTCTTTGAACTTGTTCTGGATCATCATCATTAGATGATGATGATGATGACGATGGAATTGAAAGAGATGTCGATGATGAAAGCATTTCCGAACTTGATATTGGTTTAACTTTAGTAGATGTTTGATTACTATGATTATCAATATTTGTTGATGGCTTATGAGCAAGTTTATCTTGAGCATCATCAGTATTGGTGTTGGTTGTCGAAGGACTTGAGCATTGAGGTGGTAGATGGACAACATCATTGGATTGATTTTGATCAATATTTTCCATAAGTAAATTTACATTCTAGAATAATAAAAAACAAAAAAATTTTAATAACAATGATAAATAAAAAAACAAAATGAATAAATGTAAAACTCACTGTATTATCTGTACTAGCCCATGAATTTTCAATAGAATGTATTTGTCTAAAAAATAAACAACGATTATTATTGTTCATGTTATCTTTTCGATTCAAAATCAACTCATTTGATGTTAATGAATATGAAATGTGTGATTTTATTTTGAAAATAGAATACTCACTTATCGTCATTTTCACTACGATCAGTAATTAATGTTGATGATGATGAGTTTGTTTTACGATTATCCAAATAAGAAAGACTTTTAGGTGGTGTTGTTGAACTTAATTGTTGAGATCTTTTACGTTTAAGATCAGCTTCATCTCGAGCTGCTCGTCTAAATTTTAAAAATAAAAACATATATAAATAAATTATTTTATTTTATACGTACAATTCAAGTTGAAGTTCAAGTATAATATTTTCCATTTGTATTATTTCACTTTCACGTTCACCTTTTAATGTATCATAACGAATTTGTATTTGTTGTAATTCTCGATCACGATGTTGTAAAAGTTCTTCAAAATATTTCTAACAAAGAAATAAGAAAAATTTTAATTAATGGAGTTTTTCATTAAGATTTACTCGTTGTTCAACTTCAAGTTTATATTTATTCAATGGTATCATTTCACATTCCAATGAATTTAATGATTTAAATTCATTATTACTTGTTACACTTGGTGATGATTGTTTATTTTCGTCATTACTATTTTGATTATTAAGTATTTGTTTCATTCTTTGAAAAGTTTGATTCAATTAATCATTTTCTCTTGTTTTCAATTTAAAAAAAAAAACAACAATTTCTTACTGTTTTGATTTAAAACATAAAAATGGTGTTAGATCAATCACATCTATTTCAGTGTCATTCAACAGTAGAGGAGCGATTACTGGACCATCTTGTTTAAAACAAAAACTAAAAATATAAAATTATTTCTATATAATAAAAATTACTAATGAAAGAAAAAGAAATACCTAAAATCAATGGCATTTAGTCCAGCTAATTGATCACATAGAATAAATGCCTGCGATGATGTCATAATTGAATCATCGTGATAGAATTTTCTAAAGAAAAAATTTTATAGATTTTGAAATTTTTCGTACTATTTCTAACATACTGAACAAGATGACAATCGGAAATAACAAGTTTTAAAAGTTCAGAAAGCTTCTTTTCCATTAATGCAAGTTTGATCCATGCTCGACCCTAGAATGTAACAGAAATAAATTAAACTATAGATGATTATTCCATGGAAATATTAGTTTAAAGAAATGAGCCATCTTATCCATTAGCGATCTGATTTCACAAAATCAAAATGCTTCTATTTCTAGAATTATGTGAGAGATGTATATTGAGCTGCTCTGCAAAACCCAATCAGATAGACTTTGATTTTGCCTAATTATTATTAAAAAAAAATATCGTTAGCGATGGAACACAAAAAAATGACTACCAAGGTTTTTACTATGTGCATTGCTAATTACAAACCCTGCAAGTTAAGAATACGTACTTGTTATTTTTAAGTAGACTGAGTATTCATTTTCATTATTCATATTCTAATTTATGCATAAATGACTTCTGCATCGACAACAGAAAATGATATTTGAAGACATTTTTATAAACGCAAACATGACCATACTTATTGTTTTAGCATCAAATTTCGAGAGCAAACATTCAAAGAATTCATAAGCAAAAAAAAATCTTTCATTATTTTTGGTTAGAACATAACTTAATAAAAATTTAACAATGTCATATATATTCAAATTTAAAATATTAACTATCAGCAAGGTTAAATGTAAAGATAAATATATATCTCGATAAAAAACACTACCCAAATAAATATAACCTTGAAGATGTTCTATTTGTTTTTGGTCGGAGCTTGTTAAAACAAAGCAGATTTCAAATGAGCATACTCGCGAACTCTAAGACTTCTTTGATTCAACTAGACTTTAATTAAAGCTGAATATAACTTAGAGGAATGTTCCAAGTGGAGATCGATGAGATGGACCCAATTTTAAAAATTTTCTTTTCTTTCAGCGCAGTACTAATGTTTTATTGTTTTTCTTATGTTTGCCAAGTCTCAAAACAAACTGCACTTCCTCTAAAGTTCAATCAACTTAAGCAAAAATCTTCGTATCAATCTTCTAAGTCATCAAACTTTTCCATTTAGTGACCTTCAGACATCTTTAATAGACGTAATACAAATATTTACATTAGTTCTTTTTTCTTGTCTTTTTCGATTTGTTTTTCTTTCAAATCTTTCAAGAACTCTGTTTAAATTTGTCTAAATCTCAACGTTGTCTAACCATATATATTTATTTGCTAAAACTGAATTATTTTCTTTGGATATGATTTTGGTATTCAACCAAAACAAAAGACTCCTTAATGCGATAGTTTCTCTCGAATAAAAGTGTTCATTAATGAATAACAAAATTGATAGTTGAATACTGTCAGAAAAAGAAAAAATTGTTTTTGTCAGTTTCATTTCTCTTTCAATAGTCAGATTCTTTTTAATGTTGTACACTGGTCACTTAACGAAAACAACACAAATCATACATTTGTATAATACCTTCTCTTTTAAACTACGCGTATTTGATATTTCTTCTACACGTTCGATGACTAAAAAACGAAATAAATAAGCATAATCTTCTTGATTATGTTACTTACTAGATTGTCGACAAGAACCAATACATGCTGGTCGAATAAAATCCCAAAAATAATGTCGTTCTGATAACCAAGTTGCTATTAAATAACAGAAAAATTATTTTTTTTTTTTCATCACAACAATTACTTATTTTTCTTATTACCTCGCATACGAAAACTAAGAACACGTTCAAGTGTTACGATAAAATTCGTCACATCAGCATTGCGATCATCAAGAACCGGTAATGAAGTTGCTGATAATGATTGATCAATTAATGCGTTCAATGTTAATCTAATTAAGAATAAATTCCGGTTGTTTTTTTAAATAAAGCCCAAGAATAACAAACAAACTTACTTAATCAAGCAAAATAAATTTGCTTTTTCTCGTTCTATATTTATACTTTCACTATAATTTATTGTTGCCATATAGAATATCTAAAAATATATTTCTTATACTGACGACGAGTAGAAAAAAAAAACTACAATGATTTTTGTATATTTACACAGGAACAACCAAAAACGCATTTACATGACATCTTCTATTAGGATATTAAAAAATAGGAAAATGTGTATATAATAACAAGAATCGGTATCAATTTTAAATGGCATAGAACGCAAGATGGATATAAATACTGAACATTGAGTTACCGACATAGGATATTGATTAGGCTAGCAACGGCGTTCACTGAAAGAACTGATTAGACTGGAATTCGAGTTCACAGCAACATTGAGATATCAATTCTATATCACAATGTGCCGCTTTTTCTCTGGTCGTATGTTTCAATTATTGAGTAAACACTCAACTGATACATACATAATATGAACGTGACAATACATTTAAACAATATTTTTCTATCAGTATACATTGGTCTGTTAAAATATATATTTAAAAATAAATATTATTTGTTTTAGAATTCTTTCGAGTTGAATGTTAACTGATATTTGAACATCATACAAAAATAAATAGAGATTGAGACGAACAATAAATATATTAATGTCATAAAAACAAAACAGTTTGAAGTTCATTGTCAACAATAATTAGAAACTTTTTATATTAGTTTCAAGTCAAATAACAGTAATGGAAAGTTTTTTTTTACGATTACATGAACCAGAATTAAAATATTCGTTCCATTACTTAATGATTTGTTTTTAGTCTTTTTTTTTTCCTTTGTTGTTATAATTCAATCTGTTCTTCGACACGATAATGATAAAATATATTTTAAGATATTACATTTAATATATCCTATTGTTTTACAACTTTGATATTGATAAATATACACAACGAACAAAATTGGTTTTTTTTTCTTTTTCAAAACTAGATTCATCTTTCAAAAATTAATTGATATAAATCTTGAAATTTACAACAAACCATTACTTAACATCAATTTATGCTTGAATATTTTATACATAGAAAATTTTGTTCATTGTTACCAATGTCGATGAATTTAATCTTGTTCATATCATAATTAATGAAAATATATTTATTAAACATATTTATTTTCAGCACATATTACCCAAAATAATATATTTCGTTCAACAAACATCTAAAATAGTCGAAAAAAAAAGGTGGTTTTTAGTAATCTTATACGGATAATCTTGTTTTCATTTATTATTGTCTCTCATGTTCAAAAGAAAAGATTCAATGAAAAATTTTTTTTTAACTAGATCCTACTTAATCTATCAATACTTTTCATAAAGACTATACTACACCAGGACTAGACAATAAAAGATGGCCCTTTAGAAATAATACAATCAATCTAATGATTGTTATCGCTCATAAAAAATGACACAAATACTTTTTTTTTATACATAACTATGCTTCAAGATAGAGCTATGCAGATTATCCTACTCTAAGGATAAATAACGGTTTAGAAAAATCTACTAGTTCAGAGTATAGAGTACGAAAAACGTTTACTCTGGATATATCTGCTTCAAGGATACTTCTTTCGAATCTTAATAAAAAGCATTTATCAGTTTGTGCATAGTAGTATTAATATTTTAATAAATTGAGATAGATTGATAGATAAGGATGTGGATGAAGTTACATGCTCGACTACCATTAACAACTGTAATGGTAAATATAATGATTATATTGTTCATTAATTGAAATCTGCGAAAGTTTGCATCGAAAACTATTGTTTTAATTTTTTCTCAAGTATGATTTGTTGAGAAAAATAAAATTTGTTATTCATACGAATCGTTTGTGTACATTGATTAGCAGAGCTAATTTAACTGAGAGATAAGACAAAGTTTTATAGGTATAACATTTTCCTGATCGTGTCAGATTTTCATTTTTTTTCTTCTCTAAATAATTCCAATATTTTTCCAAGTTAGTTGTTTCGATTAAATTTATCTATCATATAAAGATACTCATAGTACATTATCTATATTAATCTAAAATTAAAAAAATAAACAAAGATGAAAATATAACACATTGGTAAACAAGTTTATAAAAAATTTTTATATCTTTATTAATAATGAAATATTGAAATTAAATGATGAAAGAAAATCTATATTTTATTTTTTATCCATTTCCGTATAGAAGCCAATAAATATACATAAACAATGTTGCTTTTGTTCAGTCAATTATTTCCCAAATAATATCACTAGATCGCAGTTATGATACGAAAACTGCTACGTAATTCAATTAATAATTTAAATTTTGTTTGTGTATAGGGATGATGTTTTATAAGAAAATCTTATCTACCTGACGAAAAGAAAAAAAAACAAGTAGCTCCTGGTCTTCTATATCTGATATTCTCTTCATATACTTAATAAACATTTTTCTGTCTGATATATCCAAATGAAAATAACATTTTCAATAAAAATCTAAAAAAAAAGAAGAAATAAAGCAATGTTGTTTTCTAATAATCATAAAGGATTTATCTTGTCCTTCACATAGTTATGTTTATGCTTTTCATCCATCATTGTCTGTCTCGTTCTTTTTTTTTTCTTCGCATCGACTTGTCAATCCATATCGTTCGACAAAACAAAAAAAGAAGAATTTTTCACAAGACAAGAAAAAAAACAAGAAACAGATAAATCTATATGTACATGCAAAATAATATGAAATATTGATGAATAGGAATATTTTTATATATCTCTATCCTAACGGTAATAATTATTATATCCACTTCCTGCTCCTCCTCCTCCTCCTCTTCGTTGTTGATTATAATTTCCATTACGTGATTTCATATTTTGATAATCCTGTTCATTTCTACTATAGGGATGATAAGAATTTTGTTTTCGACGATCAAATCTTGGTGTTGACATTCGATCTTCATTTGCATAATGTGGTTGTGGTGAATAACTCATATCATTATTAGAAAAAAGTGGTACCGGTAATGGTTGTTGCTGTTGTTGTTGTTGTTGTTGTTGTTGTGATTGTGGTGATTGCCATGATGATGAACGATGTAATAATGAATCATTGACATATATTTCAGGTGTATAAGGTTCATTTGGATTATTACTAAAATCTTTATTTGATGAACGAGCTGCTAAACGTAATGGACGATTAAATAAGCAAACACTTTCCATAATAGCTTCAGCATATGGAACGGATTCTTCATGTTTAAATGTAATAAAAGCAAATGATCGACGGCCATCACGTTTCATTGTTACCGTTTCTAAAGGACCGCTCTAATAAAATAAACGAAACAAAAGAAAAATAGAGATTCTTTTTTCTGTTTTTTGAAATTGGTAAAAAAAAAAAGATTTTACTTGAAGAAAAAGTTCAAATAACATTTCTTCGGTGACATTTTCATGTAAATTTCCACAATATAACGTTCGACGATCTCTATTCTCACGATGAGCCATATCTAAAAATAAGGATATTTTGACAATAGACGAAGAGGAAAAAAAGAAGAAGAAGGGAATAAAGAAAAAACATGATACAAGAGCAACAGTCATTTATTTATTATTTTTATTATTATTATTGGTGTTCTCTCGTTCAATTACCAATCAAAAAATATGTTAAAAATTGCAAATCAAAATTTAAAAACAAAATTCATTTAAAATATTTTGAAAACTTTTTTGATTATAATAATTAATATATTTTAGTTTAATAAAAAAACGCATAGAAAGTAATGCTTGTCATCGATTGGTAAGTGTTAAAAAAAAAGTATGAATCATAAACACGCGATTGAATCCGGTCATTTTTTTTCTCGTTTTTTTTTAAGTACAAAATAACAATTTTATTATGGACAATATGAATGATGATGTAATCTATCCACTTGATATAAGTAAGAATTTTATTTCTCATATATACGTATTTATGAATATATTATTCAAAGGTTCACTTAATCGATATTTTATTCAATTGATTTCTTGTGGTGATGATTATCAATTTCAAGAAATAATTAAAACATTTTTACCAATACTTATTCGAAGTATTGAAGTACAAACAGATGATTTTAGAAAAAAAGTAAGCGATAAAACTAAAATATTTTTTATTAAATAATAATTAAAATGTTCAGCAAAAAGATTTTTCTTAGAAACTTCTAAACATTAATAGTTATAATTTTATAATTTGAATTAAGCTTTCAACATGATTTGATCATATATATGTAGAGAAAAAGAGAGAGAGAGCAGAATAGGCTTTCTCATAGTCAAAAAACATTTTTATAAACGTAGGAACTTTCTCATCAATTTCGACCATACTTAAGAACCGAAAAACAGAAATGATTTAACTGTTTCGGAAAGTATTAGACTCACACATTTTATTGTGATTGATTTAGAAGACATGATATTGTTTTCGTTAAAGAATTGTCAAACTATAGAGAAACAACGAAGGAATTAGCATGTTTTTCATCCTGAACGATCATGGATATCTTCACTTCCTTGTCTAGATGCAATTCGATATTTACTTACATATATGTTTTTACAGAATAAAACTATTTATCTTATTGAAGATTTTTTTAAATAAGTTATAAATATTGTTTGAGATAAGATTTTCCCATCCGTCAAACTACTGTAGTATTCGTTATATAATGGGTTGTTGTTGTTGTTGTTTTCTTAGGCAGTTGAAGTTTTTATACATATCAATAAACGAGTTAAAGCTCGATCAGAAATTCAAGTTCCAGTGAGAAGTCTTTTAGAAATATTTACAACATCAACACAATGTTCACCATTTGCTTCCGTATGTAACTTTGTCTTTTAGAAGATATTTTATTCAATAGTATTCTTTTTAGAATTTTTCTATAATGTATATTAAAATGGGTTTTATGCGTTTAAAACCTGATTATCAAATTGAATTAATACCTCTTCTTTTTCAATCGTTAACAAATCGATCAATTTCTCATCAAGAATTACTTATGGGTCTCATTGTTTATGCTTTACAATATGTTAAAATTATTCCAAATACGAATGAAAATATTATTAAATATGGTCTTACTGATCAACCAATAATTCGAAATTTATTTCTTAATTTTCTTCTCAATATTATTCTTTTACCTTACAAGTTCGTTAAAAATATTTGTTCTAACTTTAAACACTCAATCTTGAAGAATAGATATTAGGCTAAGTGCATTCAAATCGCATGAAATTTCTAACCGTATATCATCATTACGATTTCAGGAGATTTTTTTATTTGAAAGAGCATATCAGACTGCAATGTTTGTTTTTTTTTAAATTCTTATCTTTCATGAAGAAGAAGAGAGTGATAATTTTAATACTTAAACAAAATGGTCTTCCATTTATCGAAATATTGTTTTATATAAGATATAAATTTCTATCATATACACTTCAACATGCCTCTTGAAAAATCAGATTATTAGACTATCTTCTCATGGATTTATTTCAAATTTTCTAACGAAAATAGATTTCTTATAAGATGCGAACTTAATTTATATGATTGAAAAAAAAAAAGATACAATATTTTTCTATTTATAGATTTGAAGAAAGTAAACCTCGAAATACAACTAAAACTACTCAACGAACATATGTTGAACCTTCTCAAGCACCTGTTGATGAAGTACTTTTTTCGACAATGGATGATGCACCAAGTAAAGAAGCAGAAGTATTTAAACAACCATATCCATGTATGAATGAACAATTATATAATCGAATAACTGAAGCTATACAAACTGATGATTTAAATCAAGTTGAAAAAGTAAAAAGAGATTTTGAAAAATAAAAGAATCATATTTAATTATTATCTATTGATTAAATTTAGCTTAAAGTTGCAATATTAAAATTTCTAAATGGAAATATTTATTCAGAAAATGATATTATATTTCATTTTGTATTAGCAACAGCTGATTCAAGATACTCGTAGGTATGCTAATTATATGAATGAAATAGAAAAAGAAAAGTATTTTTTTTTTATTTTTTTATTTAGTGTTGTTTTAGCTGCTGAACATGATATTAAACGTTTAACAGTTGCTGTTGATTGGAATTCAATGCAACATATACAAAGTTTATTTGAATTCTTTTTAGGAACATCAAAAATTTTAAAACAACAAGTAAGATTAAAATATATAGTAAGATGCAAAAATCTTTGCATCCTATGTTTCAAAATGTTTCTCAGAGTAGATATCTTTTTTGTCTTGTGAATAAATCAAAACTTACAATCTCGATTTTACTATATCATTTAGAATTAATGAGTTGATTTTGTAGCATAGACATAAATTCAATTTATTGAGATTTGATGAATTTCACTTCTCGAAACGACACTGAACGATCCATCAGAAATTCTCGATTGGTTTGACATCGAAATGTCTAATGACCAACCAATTACTTTAGATATTTCGTTTAGTAATGACTTAAAATTGTTTGATAGTAATAATGATCGTTGATATCCTACTGAATTAATTTTATCTGACCAGGAGAATGCACTTAAACCGTCGTATATCATGATCTTCTCTCTGTTCTTTAAAAGTTGCTTGATGTCAATTCTTCGATCATCGATCGGAGACCTTGCCAATTAAAATTATTTAACTTTAATTTTTACCATCGTATGAATTGATCTCTTGACATTTGTGTCCTTCTGCTTTCTCAAGCTAAAGTCTATCAAGTAGTAGGTATCGATTCCAATAGTTCTTCTGTCAGTATTTCCTGTACCTAGTCCATTCGAGTTGATGCTATACATTTCACAAGAATATGTGTCTATCTCTGTCATCAAATGATTTTGCATCCAAAAGCAAGAAAATTTGCATGTTACTATAATTTACAACAAAAAGAAAAATTATATATTATATATTTTAGAATGAAGATTTAATTCGTAATCCATCAAATACTCGAATACGTTTAAAACTTTATCCTTATTTACTTAAATCAAGAACAGCTAGTACAATTTTCCCTCATGCAATTCAAGTAAAAAAAAAATAAAACGAATAACTTTATATGATCAAATAATTCTTTTGATTTTGCTTAGGTACTTTATGAAAGTCTTTTTGGTAATTCAACAAATGTTCGTATTAAATATTTTTCATTACAATTTGCACAAAATATGATTCAAAAGTATATTTTTTTTAAATAGAAATCTTTTTGTTTTCTTAATGATTTTCTTCTTTTGTTTTAATTTTTTTTTTTTTAAGTGCGGAATTAAATAGTCTTGTTGGTGTATCAAAATTAATATTACATGCATTAGAAAAAATTCTTAATACAGAAACGAATAAAACACATGATGCATCTCGTTTAAGAAGTTTAACATATGTTTTAATTGGTAAACTTTCATATCGTGTACCAAAATTATTTTCTGATGATATTCGATTAACACAACAATTTTTTGAAGCATTAAAAATAGAAGATAATGAATGTTGTTTAAATATTCAAGAAGCTTTAACGTATGTAGAAAAATATTTTCTAAAATTAGAATATAAATCAGAATATGTAGATTTTCTTGATTGATAGATGTATTTAAATAGATTTTATTGTTTATTAGTTAATTTCGATAGACGATTATTGTAAACGAGAATAGTACGTCTATTTGATGATGTTGATCTTTAATATTTCAAGTAATTTTAATAATCAAAATTTTATTTTTTTGCTTTGTGATGTACAAGTACGTTGAATTAGTCGTTTGACAATACTATTTCTAGAAAGTATAAATTTGAAGACAAGAGTATAACAAAAATTTTTTATGTTATCATGTTTGAAGAATTAACTGATGAATTTCAATTCGTTTTAAATCAAGGTCATACTCATATTTATTATTGATAATATATAATTAGACAAGTTCTTCAATTGATTGATTAGTTTTAATTCGAAACTATGTACATTATGTAGATCATAATAAATCATGAATATATTCGTAAAGTACACAAAATTCTAATTCTAACCTAAAGTTTTCAAAATTTCTCCATTCTAATTTAAAAGAAAGATAAAATATTTATCGAATAAGAAAATTTCAAATGAAATCAAAACATAATTGTTTTTATTTTTCTTTTAGTATGTTAGCATATTCTCAAAAAGATGCTAGTGTATCAAGTAAACATATACTTCAACAATTATTAACTCAACAAGTAATACCTAGTTCATTGTCTGAATCTCAAACAATTGATTATCCTCAATGTCGTCAAGCAGCTGTATCATATGTAATGAATGTATTTCCATCAAATGATTGTACATCACGTTTTATTCTTCTAACAGCATGTTCAGATAAAAATGAAGATATACGTTCATTAGCTCGTCGAAATTTATTTAATGAACAAGATAATAATTATCCAGATTTTCAATTATTACTTAAATTAATATTAACAAATGTTCAAAAAAATTCTTCTTTAGATAGACAAACATTAATTTATCATCCTCAAACATATCAAGAAATGATTTATTATTTACATCGTTGTTTAATACGACAAAGTTTTAATGGTGAAAAAATTACACCATTATGGAAATATGAAGAACAATTATTATATGTATTTAATATAGCAAAACAAAATACAATAATTTGGTATAATTATATACAATTTTTACTTGATTTTGTACTTATTATACATGATTGTTTATCAACATATTTTTTATTTGAAGCTATTATTATTGGTTATAATTTAAATGATAATAAATTAATTGAATTATTTAATGATAATATAAGTTCATTTCGTCAATTATGTCTTTTTTCAACACGTGATGATACACGTCGTTATTCATCATTACTTTATGCATATGTATTATCAAAAAATCAAACAAATTTATTAGCTATTGATGAATTAATTAAAATAATACAAAATATAAATCAACGTTTTGAACAACGTGAAGCAAGTATAATTGCATTTGGTTATATTTGTTCACATTTAAAACAATCAAATGAATATTTAAATAATGGAAAAAATCTTTTTTTAAAAATTTTTTTTGATAATCAAAATGAATATATTTTATCAATATTAATATCAATTGGACAATTAGCACGAATGAATTGTTTTAATAATGATGATGAATTAAATATAAAAAATTTTATTGAAAAAATTCAAATTAAATTAAAAACAATTAATGAAACAAATCGTATTAAAGAAAAAGCTATACAAACATTAGGATTTTTAGCTGTTTGTTATAGAAAACAAAGTCAAAATATTATTGATATATTAACACAATCACTTGTTGATACAAAACAAATCGAACTTCAACTGAATATTGGTAAGTAAATATTTATATGAGTCAAATTAGCAAGAATATGATATGATCATCATCAACTTGAATTTAATTCTTTAAAAGAACTTCTTTTTCGAATAAGTTCTTTTCCTATACGTATATGTATAAAAAATATTGATCTTTTAAGTTTACACCTAATTAACTCTGAATATGAATGATACAAATTTGTGTCCTAAGATTTTACAATCGAAATAGTTTTTATAAATATTATATATTGATTAACCATATGAGTCATAATAAAGAAAAACTATTGGATTATTGGTCTCGAATCTGAAAATCTTAGAGTCAATTAATTGTAGTCAGTTAATCATCGATAGACCATTTGGTATAATATACGCTATTCTGATAATGTAGTTTTATACTTAAACAGATGGTTATGCTTTGACCGCTATTCTATTGCGGGACACTGATAGATGTTTCCTAGTCGGTAATTTATCGCTGGTATACTGTCGGTTCTTATCGATACTACATTATACCGGTAGAAATGCGAATAAACGTGCGACATACGAAATGTTATGAAATTTTTCTATTCAAGATCAGCTACACTCGCTTGTGAGTATAGTTTTTCTCTTACACTTTAAAATACGTATGAGTAGTTAGTGTTACTTTTACAATTCGCTGTCTTTCGCATATCTCGAACTTTTGATATTTTCCATAGTTCGTAAAATGATGTCCTCTTTCCATTGAAATATAGCATATGTGATTCTGTTCAGATTATGTAAAATGCAAGCTCCAGTTCCATCTTTAAAAGTAACCGTAAGTGCTCATCTTTAATTAGAATCTATTCGGATACGGTTTCATAATTTTTCATATGAATCAGTTTGAAAAAAAACATTTATTTCGCTCTTCGAATATTTTCATTTTTTGTTTTTAAAAATATTTTTTGCACTTGCGTGCAATGAAAAACTTTGTCCTTCTTTTGTGTGATGTCGTCAAAACTCATATATAATAATAACTCGACGAAATCAAAGTCTATAGGACTAAAAATTTTCAGTATCTAGAGTAATTTAACATATATCTAGCACATAAAAATTAGTTTAAAGAAATACGGAAGTCTAGAGATAGAAGCGTTTTTATTTTGTAAAATTATGTTGATAAAGAATGAAATTGACTACATATGTCAATACATGAATTAAATCAACCGTTAGCAACGTGACGAAGTATGAATAAACGAACGAAAAAATGCTCTAAAAACCGAATGAGAAGTTGACAATCAATTTCAAACGATACAGATCCTTCTTGAAAGTCTCTAGATAATACTAGAACAAACATTTATTTTTTTTATTTCAGGATTGAATAGAATCTCGAAAAAAAAGGTCTTAAGAAGAAGTTTTTTACAGTTCGATCTTGATGAAAATTTCATCAAAAAAGTGATTCAAACCGTAAAATCTATCCTGAAGTTTTTTGAATTTTTTTTCCTCGTATATTTTGAGAAATTTCCACTAAAAGAACTTAGTCATAATAATAGTTCTCGTAAAGAATCAAAGTCAAATGAAAAATGAGTATGTCCTGTTTTTGCCTAAAATGGTCTACATATATACACATAAACATTTCAATGAATCATATCTTATCTCATATTTTAACTTCTAGGTGATGCTCTTATATGTTGCATTCTTGGTGTTGATACACCATTGGTTAATGATCCTTATGATATTTTTAATCAAACATCTTCATCTAATAATAATAAAATATCAACAGATGAATATGAATTTCGATCTAATTTAATAGAATATCTTATTGATCGTATTCTATATTATTCATCTGATATAAATAATTCTCATAGTAGACAAGCTGCATTTCTATGGTTATTAACATTTCTTATACATTGTCGTCGACCATATTTAATATTAACATATCGTACATTATTTGAATTAAAATTATTTTCATTACAAACAAATCTTATTTATGGTTTACTTGATCAAGATGAATTTAATCAAGAATTATCATGTAAATGTCTTATTTATATATATGAAATAATTGAAAATAATGAATTAGAATTAAAATTTAATAATAAATTATTTGAATATTTTACTGATAATACACGTACATATTCAAATCAATTAACAACAATAGTTTATGAACATAATATACAACAAATAAATATTGATAATACACAAATAATATTTTATAAAGAATTATGTTCATTAATTGATTTATTAACAATAGAAAAAAATTTTAAATCTCAATTATTTTATTCATTTCTTTATTTAGCACATGAAAATTCAATATGGTCAACAACACGTTATGGACAAATATTTTATAAAAATAATTATGAAAAAAAATCTATTGATTTTATATTTATTTATATTGAACAATTAATATCAAGACTTTATCGTCTTTTATATGATCCACAAATACGTATACAAGAATGTATAAAACGTATATGGAATAAATTATTTTCTACAACAAAACAAATAGTTATTGTTGAAAAATATTTTTCAATTATATTCAATGATTTATATAATGATATATTATCATCACGTTGGCGTATACGTGAAAGTATACAATTAGCTTTATTAGATATATTTAGAATGTTAAATAGAAAATTAATTGATAATCAATATTATATTAAATTATTTCAAGAATTATTTCGTCGTTTATTATCTGTTTGTGATGATACAAAAGAGTCTGTACGTAAAGCAGCATTAACAACAATTAATTCATTTAAACAAAATTGTATATTACTTGCTTGTGATCCAGCTACAACAATATCAAATTCGTAAGATTTCTTCTCTCTCTCTCTCTTTTGAAAATTTTTTATTTATTATATTTGATTTAGTATGACTGAAGATGAACATAAAGCACGTGGAAGATATGTACTTGAACAAGTTTTACCTGTAATTTTAAATGATGGACTTTATAATAAAAATGAAGATATTTCAAAGTTTTCATTAAATACAATTAGTAAGTTATTTTTATTGCTCACATAAGACATTAATGAATTAGAATAATCAATAGTAATGTTTAAATCATCAGTTTTAGATTTATCGGATGTTCGACAATAATTGACGAAAAAGTCATGTTTATGAAGTTGAAATAGTATTGATTTAATAATCCGTCTAACTTTTGAAAAGATTTATTAATACTAAACATGGAAGAATTTATTTTAGAACAAATGATATTACTCTTGATAGTATTTTCATGAGTATATCATACATCTAGATAAATTTCACATTTCTATTGAATAAATCATATTAAAAACAAACAGCTATTAAAACGATCTCTATGTTTGGAATGCACTTTCTCATCTATTCTTTTATATAATCCTCCAGAAATCCGATAAGGAGTTACATCAAGAAGTTATTGACATATGGTCTATGATCGAATGTCGGTTACAGTCTGTGGTGGATGAGGAAAGAAGTCAGATCTAAATTTCTGCCCTAGATATTCCAACACTTCGTATAGATCATATTTCACAAAAGATTATGTTGTTGAACCTATACAGAGCTCTATATCTCTTACACTGATTAGATATGTCCAAAAGAAACTTATCCTTATCATTTCTTTTTTATGATTAGTCAATTGTATTGTTATTTTTACTTTGTAGTTGAAATAATTCGTTATGGTGATCGTGATACATTAAAACCATATTGTACTGTAATAATAATAGCTCTATTTGAAGCTTTATCAACTATTGAACCTGATATATTTAATTATGCTTCAATGAAATTATCTGCATCTGAAATGAAAGAACAAATAGATATGGCACGTTTACATTGTGCACGTTCATCACCAATAATGGATGCAATAAATACATGTACAAATCAATATATTGATGAAAATATATTTGATGAACTATCAGGAAAATTAATTGATACAATAAAACATTCAATTGGTTTAACAACAAAATGTCTTATTGGACAATATTTTATAACATTAAGTAATTTATATCCAAAAATTTCATCAAAATATGTTGGTAAATGGATGGCTATATTAGTTAATACAATGAGTATTAATTCAAATCGTACATTAAGAAAAACATATACAAATGTATTAGGTACAATTGTACGTATAGCAAAACGTTCATCAATTGAAAATCTTTTACAAAAAATTTCAACATGGTATTATCAAACTGATAATGATTATCAATATGTTTGTGCATTAACACTTAATTCAATATCACAATCAAATCATGATATACTATTAGAATTTGGTCAACAAATTTTACCATTAATTTTTTTAGCTATGCAAGAAAATATTTTAAATACAAAAGATGATAATGAACAACAAGAAGAATTTATTTGGAAAAATTTATGGATTGAACATACAGGAAGTTCAATAACAGGAATTCAAACATATATTAAAGGAATTATTGATAATATACGTTTAGCTATTGAACATCATTCATATACAATGAAAATAAAAGGTGCACGAGCTATACAAATGATTGGAGAAACATTAAAAATGAATTTAAATAACGAATATTTATTTATCTTAGTTGAATTACTATTAAAAGGACTTTATGGAAGAGTTTATGAAGGAAAAGTAAGAATTAATGTTTCTTTTTTTTTTTTTCTTTCTAATAAATTTATTATTTTCATTATGATAGGAATATTTTCTTCGATCTATTGAAACGATTTGTATACATTGCAAGTACGTATCCATCATAATAATGAATTTTTATATTTATAAATAATTTTGAAAAACTTCTCTAAAGATTAAAGAGGATTTTCTTTCTATTTCGAATCATAAAAAATCTCATCAGGAGATTATTCTGTAATTATTTATTCAAACATATAAATTTTTATAATTTGTCATTCTAACTTCAATAATCCTTTTCATAATTCAGAGCAAAAAAAAACAATTTTGTTTATTTAATATCAAGCACATATAAAACGAAAATTTTTCTTCTAGAATTAATTAGAATCTTATGAACTATAAGTAAACAATTTTTAAATAATCATATATGATGAACACTTCTACGTAGGAATGTGTAGTGTTAGTGGAAATACTCAACAATGAGTTATCGATGAAAGACCCACTAGGACACCGATTACATTAGCACTCAAGTTCGCTGTAAGAATCAGACATTGACTCTATCAAAATATGCCATCTTTTGTAGCGATGGCTTCAAATGATTGAGTGAACACTGGTGCCAGTATGCACTCACTACTAAAACCTATCGAATCTACAGTTTTCGAACACAGACTCTGCTAACAAAAAATCTTCAGATCCGGATTTGATAAGATCCAAGACCAACCTGAACGACTTTACTCGCTTTTAAATATTTTCAGATATGATCAAAAACATAATTGAGAAAATTTTTTGATATTGTTAGTCACTTATTAGTTCTTACAGAGTTACGTAGCTAGATTAATTGCGTCATCATGGTGTAATAGTTGTGAAATTTTCATTGTCATCATGATGTATGCTCGTTGTGTTTTGTCCTTTTAATTTTGAATATGTTAGGCAATTACCTTGTTGAAATATCACATGTGTCAAATCTTTTATTTGCTTTTTACTTTTAGAGATTCATTAAAAACTTCATCTGATCTTGTTCAACGTATTTATGAAAATATTCTTAAAGAATGTAAAAAACAATCACTTCAATATAGATCTGTTGCTATACGTGTATTATCATTACTTGCTGATCAGTATAACTTTCAAGTATATGACCTATTTTGGACATGGTTTGAGAAAACATTTAAACAACCGGTAAATATTTAGTTTTTCATTAAGAGACTCTATTCGTTCGAAAATGGATTTTGAACCAGGAATGTTCATATCACATGAAGTTTTCAGCTCGATATCATGAGGGGGGAGAACTCAACTGGTTCGCGAATAATCCGATGGGTTCTCAAGGAGGATCAGAATAGTTTTATTTTCCTTTGGTTTTAAAAAGCATGTCAAGCTTCAGAGACGAAACAAAATCTTTTTGATACTGTTGATGGCTAAGAATAACAATTTTCGAAAAAAATTCTATTCGTCCCTAAAGCTTGCCATGTCCTATCAAACAAAAGAAATATAAAATATATAGAATGAACATTCGCAGAGAATTTCGGGTTGTTACATTACTTACTTTTGATCCTTATTTGATACATATCTAATGAAAAACTGTTTGCATAGTTCCTACTGGATTAACATGTGAAAAGACTATGAAGCTGCTGGTATTAGAAAAGAGGAGATTAACTAATATATGTTTCAGTTTATGAATTCCTAATTATTGTTAATACATGTTGTTAATGAAAACTATTTATTACAATATATTGCAATGGGTTCCAAAGGAGAGTAAATGACAACTATCATACTAATCCTATACTAAACATTGATTCGGGGTTATATTTGTCACATGTGTGGGGATCACGAGAAGGAATTCGCCCAAAATTTCTACTCCTATACTTCAACACTCCTGTTAAATTATGTTTTACGATAGCTCAGGATATTGATTTGAATATTCATGGTCTAAAATCAAAATTGATGATGCTGAAGATTTATTATTTTATATATATATTTTTTTTTTGTTTTTGAGGATCCAAATGAAGAAGTAGATAAAAAAGATATTGATGAAGATCCAATCGTATCCGATAAATATAATCGAACATTAATTGAATGTTTACCAAAATTTTGGCCAAAAACATTTGAAATAGAATTTTCATATAAAAAATTAACATTTGAACTACTTATTGAAATAATTGTTCATTCAAATTGGCAAACACAATTAATTGTAATACAATCAATTAATGAAATTTTACAAAAAAGTTCAACAATAATATCATCTGATATAATATGTTTACTTGAACCAATTATTAATCTAGGTCCACGTACAAAATCTAGTGGATTAAAACGTGAAATACTTAAATTTGTGAAAATAGTATTTGAAAATTCACAATATTCAATATGTTTTAATGAAAATGAACATATAAAAAATATTCTTCAATTTAATATCGATGAAATGATACATGATAATCGTTCAAATGAAATAAGTGAACAAGCTAAAGAATTAAAAAAACACTATGAACATTTATTTATAAAAACAAAATCTATTGATATAACAAATTTTGATCAAAATGAAAATAATTTATTTTGATAATTTGAAAAGAAAGAAAAGAAAAAAAAAACTAAAAGAATTTTTGTTTTGTTTTGTTTTTTAGATGAAATAAAACCAAAAAAAAAATAATTATGTATCGACAAATAATACGTTCAATATTTAATCAAAATTTATTTTTAATAAGATATTCATCAAATTCAAATAATTTTATTAATGTTAAAATCATAGATCGTGATGAAAAATTAATTAATGCTAAAGCTAAAATAGGTTCAAATATGCTTGATGTTGTTTTGGATAATAAACTAGATATTGATGGATTTGGAGCATGTGAAGGTACACTTGCTTGTTCAACATGTCATGTTATACTTGATAGTGAAAATTATAAAACATTACCTGAACCAGTTGAAGAAGAAAATGATATGTTAGATTTAGCATATGGTTTAAAACCCACATCAAGACTTGCTTGTCAAATTATTGTTGAACCAAGAATGAAAGATTGGGTTTTTATTGTACCAAAAGTAAAAAAATAAAAATGATTCTTTTTTTGTTTTTTATAATCTTATTATGTTTTAGGATGTGAACGACCAACGCTGATAGAATATAATAAATAGTTGATTTAGTATAATTGTTATTTTTTTTTACATGACTTAAAATATATTTTTTTCGCTGTTTTTCTTTTTGTCATGTCTTTTTTATTTTAGATCATGATTGTTTTTTGATGGGAAATCAAATTGCACATATACCAAATCAGATTCTTAACGTTGAAACCTACTTCAATGACTTAAGTGGATATGATTATGTTAAAAAGTAATTATTATGATTCCATTCGAAAGTGAAGAGGACCGATCGAGTTTTGTCTTTTTTTTTTTAAATGTTACGAATTTATTTTTGTAAAATAGATTATACCGACTCATAATAACTTCATTCTAAAAATCTCTAAAATGAATAATATTGCGATTTTACAGATATTAAAAAGAAACATATAGGTTAAATGAATCTATCTATAGTTAATTTAATCTCAAACTTCGATGATAATCTGTCGACTAAAATTGAATTTTTATTGAAGATTTCGTTGTGTTCAAAACTGGATGAAATATAAAAGTGAATATTGATTAGAAATGTGTACGCATCAACCTTTAATCACGAAATCTTAACTATAAGAAAAAAGTTTTTTCAATTAAATCACATCGATTAAAACATAATTCAAAAGTGATGATCCAAAAAAGTACTAGCGCTTGTGTAAACAGCCCAAAAAGAAAAATAATATTGAAGAATATTTTTTTAGATATGATACGAATCAAGTCTGGAAAGATACTTTCTTGTCCTGCAGCAAAAAAAAACTTAGTTTTACACATTTCTAAAATTTGTATATGAAGTGATGAAAAACGTTTAACAACAATGTACTTGTGACTTTTTTCCTATAATGCTATGCATTTAGTTCAAGTAAAGATAGTCATTTTCATAGCCAATTGGCTTTTCTATCCAATGCATTCTATAACAAGGTTTCACAGAGAAACTATGATAGTGAGGTTTCTAAAAAATCGGATGCGGTAGTTTTCAGAGCCTAGAAGCTATTTTTGAACAATATCATTTTAAAGAACACAAACTTCAAGATAAAATAAAAGATCTGTACGTTTCTTAAAACTTTCTTTAGAAAGTTAAAAACATCATAAAAATTGTAGAAAGAAAAATCTTTCAAAAAAATCACCTTTTTTCAATTTTTTTGTTGATTTTAATTGTTTCAGAAAAGGTCGTAGAAAATCCGATGATTCCTCATTTTTGCGCTTTATAAAGTAGAATTGCTAAAAACTAGATCCAATAAAGTTTTTCATTATCTAAAAACTATGATGTTCAGAGTACGACGTTAACAAATATTTTGAGAAAAACTCAATACATCATGTTAAGGAAATCTTGCATATGATGATACACGAATATTTCCTCCACTTAACAATGTTCTATAATTCTCTTTTAGTTTGGGCGTTACTCGTTTTTTAAAAGTCGCCAAAGCAAAAACTAGGTAAAAAAAATGAATTTTGACTATGCGCTTCTTTTTTTTCTACATATTTATTTATTTATTTTAAGAAATGGCTATTGTGTGCTTAAAATTTTTCAAATTGTTGATCAATCACTTCCATACGATCAATACAAAGCACAAATACAAGGTTTTTTTTTTTCTTAAAACAAAATAATTTTTATTCTAAGATAATATTTTATTTTTTCTTTAAAGAAATCTATTCAATTCTTCATGAAAAAGAACAATCACCATCACCATTAAAAAATTGTCTACCATTTCAAATTGTTTCTGTAGGTGTTATTTTTTTTTTCTTTTGTTTTATTTTATTCTTTCTTTTTTTTTTTATCAATTAGAAAAATGATCGTTCAATTATTTTAACGCGTCCATATATAAAAGATAATTTATTTTATCGTTTACAAACACGCCCTTATTTAACACGTATTGAAAAAAAATGGATTGCTTATCAATTATTAATTGCTCTTAAACATATACATCATGTTAATATAGCGCATGGGGATTTGAAAATAGAAAATATTTTATTAACAAGTTATAATTGGGTTTTATTAAGTGATTTTGCTAATTTTAAACCAACATTTTTTGCTTATGTAAGTTCACTGATAGAAAATTCAAAATTTTTTAGTAAAATATTACTTTCTCGATGATGTATATAGAGTTCGGTAGAGCTCATCAAACTATATAAGAGATGGTGGTTTACACGTTTTCTTAACCGCTACACTTGAAAGCAGACCATCAGGTTTCTCAGTTACCGATCTGGTCGACAAGATCCTACCGGTTCCAAGTATGCTGTCACCACATTTACTTTTCCTTGACTATCAGAAACAAGAGACATTAGAAAATAAGTAGTCAGAAGATTTGAATGCAGGTGTTACTAAACAGAACAGTCACACTCTACGAGTAAAAGAAATATGAATTTGTTAGTCTGTGATGATGTTCAAATAGATGTTCTTAGACAAAGTGGCATTTACAGAGCAGATAGTGAGTATGATCTCAGACGCCGATGAGCAATGAATATGATTTCTAGAAACGATATTTTATCATAAGAATTTGATGTCTGTAAGTATATTTCTTATAAGTAGACGGCACTTGACTAAGACTAGTTTCATAACGTCTGGAAGACTTTGCTCGAAATACGGATATAATAGCTGTGGAGCTTCTAATATGAAACGAAGGATCTTCTAAAGCGAAGAAGGATTCATAGAATAGGTGATTTGATGCAATTTTTTGCATTGATTACGAATATAACGTTTATTTTTACAAGAACAATGCCTTTCTAACACTTTGTTGGGGTCGAAAATGTCATGTTACTATTTCTTTATATAAACCTTTAGTTTACTCGAACAAAAGAAAATCTCATCAAAAAGAACTAAATAGTTTTTATGGTTAGAACGAAATAAAAAGAAAGTGACACTCATTATTAATACTTTATATTATTGTTTTTTTGTACCTAAATGAGCGAGAAATTTTTAAATATACATTCTCTTATACAGTTTTATAAGTACTACTTAACCATTTGTATAGATCATAGAGAAAAAAAATTCGCTTGAATTGTAAAAGTTCCGACCGGCTTAGAAAAAAAACTTGTATTTAAATAAAAAAAAAAACGAAACTTTGGTTCTTTTTTTTTCTCCTATTTTCTAGGAAGATCCAGCTGAGTATTATTATTATTTTAATGCATCACAACGAAATGTATGTTATTTAGCACCTGAACGTTTTTATGATCAAGCAAGAATGAGAAATGATATTAATAATGATACATTTTCGACGAGCTTTGGCAAATTAGGTACATCAGAAATGGATATTTTTTCTCTCGGGTAAGATTATCGAAAACAACAAAGTTACTTTTTTTTAAATTTCGTTTTTTTTTTTTTGTTTAGTTGTATTTTAGCAGAGCTATTTACTGAACAACCATTATTTACTTTAACACAAATGCTTGATTATAGAACTGATGGTTATGATCCAATGCCGATTGTTAATAAAATAGTTGATATTGATATACGAGTAAATATTCATGATTTTATTTTTTTTTCAATGATTATATTTTTTTTTCAAGGCAATGGTTGCAAGTATGATTGATCGTGATCCAACGAAACGTCATACTGCTGAACAATATCTTAATGAACAAACCGGCAAAGCATTTCCATCTTGTTTTTATACATTTCTTTTACCATATGTACAAAAAATTTTAAAAGAATTTTCACCAGATTTTGTAATTTATAAGTATGAAGAAAAAAAAAAATTATTTTATTTTTTTAAATTAAATTCATTTCAATTTTTTTGTATCTTTAGATTGCATCGAGATTTTTCATATATAATCAATAGTTTACTTATTGAAAATACTAATACAAATGAGAATTCAATGGATATTGATGAAGAAAAAAATCAAGAATCATCACAATGTTTATTAATACTTCTTTCACTTGCTTTATCGTGTATGAGAAAATTAAAAGTATGATTTTAGAATGTTAATATTTAAAAATTATAAAATTCATTAATCTTTTCTTTTTTTGTATATTTTAGCATTTACATTCTCGACTTGTAGCACTTGAACTTTTACGTTTAATGATTCCTCTAGTTGATGATCAAATTATACTCGATCGAATTTTACCTTATGTGGTAAGATGAATATTTTTATATGAGATTAAACACTAGAAAAAAAAAATATATATCTATTAATTTCAAATGACATTTCGGGAAGAATAAATATAAAAGAGACTATTTAGTTTCGATCCAGACATCGGTCAGAAAAAATTGTTTCCAATTGAAAAATGTTTAACTTCAATCCCAATTCGAAAAGTTGTGACTCTGATCGAAGTGCTGCCAGAACAGAGACCATCTTACCAATATGCACTCAAGAATCTGCCGTTTTGTAGAGAAAATTTTTCTTAACATCTACCTAGATTCTCTTATTCAATTTTTATTGTAATAGACCATAATACTGGATCAGTAGTAGCTTTAACTATCAACAGAATAGAACACTAAACTTTTACAGCTACAAACAAAAAATGCGTACGAAGATGTATCAAAAATTCTTTTTTTTTTTTATATTTTGCTTATTTTCAGTTGTTTATATTGGTGATAGTAAAAATTTTGTAATATTCATTAGCATATATTGAATAGAATTTATTTGCAATAGTGTTCAATTGAATAATTTGAGTTAATAATGAAATATTTTTCTTTAGAATGCAATGTTACATGATGATTATCATCGTGTACGAGCTGATGCTATTCGAACTCTTGTTTTTGCTATATCATCTGTAAAAAATATAAATCAAGAAAATGCCGATCTTTTTAGTGAATATCTTTTTCCAACATTGGTAACAAAAAAAGAAATTCAATTCTTCTTTCTATTTATTATTTTATTATTTATTTAGTCAACATCATATATTCAAGATGATTGTTATGTTCGATCAAATCTTGCAAAATATTTATCTGTACTTGCTGAACATTCATTAAGGTAAAAAACCAAATTTATTATATATTAATTAAATTCGTATTTATTTATTTATTTTTTTGCTTCATATAGATTTTTAGAAAAAACTTATTTAATTGAAGAACGAAATCATACAGTAAATACTGATCATTTTGTAAGTAAAATTATTTATTATAAAATATAAAGAAAAATTTTTTTTTTTTTATCGAATAGAAACTTTATGAAGAAGAATTAAAAAGTGTTCAAACATGGATGCAAGGTAAATTTGGTGATTTAATACATGGTGAAAATGATGATCAAAATGGACAATTAGCTGAAGCCGTTTGTCGATCGGATCTTATACGTTTATGTACTTTTTTTGGCAAACGAAAAAGTAAAAAAAAAAATCAATTGATTACTATTTTTTTTTTTCCTTTTTATAATTTAGCAATTGAAGTTATTTGTGGACATTTAACAACATTATTAAGTCAACCAAATTGGCGTTTACGTGCAACATTATTTGATAGTCTTGTTACTGTTGCTTCATATATTGGACTTGAAAGTGAATTATTTATTTTACCATTATTAAATCAAGTATGCATAAATAATTACTTGAAGAAAAAAAAAAAAACTTTTTTTTTTAATTATTTATTTTTTCTTTGTAAAGGGACTAGTTGATGAAGAAGAATTTGTTGTTTATCGAGTATTAAAAGCACTTGCTTGTTTTGTTCGTTTATCATTATTAAAACGTAAAACAATTTATGAATTTCTTCGACAAGTTGCACCACTTGTTTGTCATCCGGTATGAAAAGAAAATTTCTTTTTTTTTTTCCCTATTGTTATTATTCATATAGATTTTTTTTATTTATTAATTCAATTTTCATTTTTAGAATCTTTGGCTTCGTTTAAGTGTTATTGAATTTATTAATAGTATTTGTGAAACGTCTCATTTAGCTGATGTACATGGATTTGTTATACCGGTGATTGAACGATTCTTTAAATTTACAATTGTTCAAGTTGGAAATCCTGTACGTAAATAAATATAGATTTCAAATATTTGAATTCGAATAAAATATCTTGACCGACATATTTAGAAAGTAGACATGTATCTTACATTATGGTTTAGACTTGACTTCCGAAGTTTTCGATTATTATTTATATTTTAGTATTACAAAGAATCTTCGAGATGATAATGATCATAACAGATTAGTGTGTGGGTGTAAGAAGAAAAGCATATAGGGATTTAGATTCATAACCTACTGATGAATTGTATTAATGAATTTTCTTTGTCAAAACATGTCATTCTCGAAAATATCAAAATGAAGAATTTTATTCTAACGAGGGAACGTTCCCAAGTGATTAAAAGCTTTTGAGCTCATATGTTACTCATTAGGTAGAGGACCACTAGATTAGAGAAACCTCCAAAGGATTCGTGTCCATATTGAGATTTGACAGAGATATCTAATTTTTAGTGGATTTTTCCTGCTGGACCCTAGTTCTACAGCAAAATCATATTTTCGAATTTCGACCTGAAACTTTGCCCAAATGAAGGCCTCGATCAGAGTAGCTTGTATAAAAAATTCCAGAATTTTTGGACATTGCGTCTCCAAGGAATCAATCTTTCAAAGTATCCATGTTATATATAGAAAAGTGCCTATATTTTCAAAAATTGATACCTTGGAAATGCAATGTCCAAAAATTCTGAAATTTTCTATATAAGCTACTCTAATCGAAGCTTTCATTTGGGCAAAGTTTCAGGTCGAAATTCGAAAATATGATTTTGCTGTAGAACTAGGGTCCAGTAGGAAAAATCCACTAAAAATTCGATATCTCTGTCAAATCTCAATATGGGCACGAATCCTTTGGAGGTTTCTCTAATCTAGTGGTTCCCTACCTAATGGGCAACATATGAGCTCAAAAGCTTTTAATCACTTGGGAACGTTCCCTCGTAAGATGTTTTCCAGTTATAATCATTAAAAAATGGTGAAAATCTTAAAGAAAACGAATGGGAGTTTTCGACAAGTATATTTTCTTTAAAACTTTTTAATGGTTATTAGCTCGATCGATAAATAGCATTTTAAGAGAAAATTCTTCATATTGATATTTTGAGTAGCAACATGTCTTGACTTCATAGAGATTTACTCATATACATAATAGTAGATCAAATAGCGTCTGTTAGTTGGAGATGTCTTCTGGTGAGTATTTGATATGGAACATAAGTTTGAGCTAATGGGTTAGAACATTTCGAAATCAATAGACAAAAGTTTAAAATATGAATTCAGTATATTTTGTGAAACACAATTCAAAAGAAGTTTTGTAGTATGAAGATCGAAATTTAAGCCTTCTTTCTACAGATGACGTATTAATAACGTCTTGTTATAATATATGAACTGTTTCTTTATTGAAGATAGTGAAGAGAAATCTACAACGAAATCGATAGAAAACATAAAATAATATATTAATTATTGTTTAGGATATATTATATAATGCATTGATAGAACCATTATCACGTGAATTATTTGAATATGTTCAAAAAATGCAACCAAATGAAAATTTATTTCGATATTTAACTGATCGATCGAATGTTCGACAAATGACTGGTAGTGGATTAAAACCAGCTTATATTGAACCTAATGATTCTTATGCTCGTGATGTAAGATAAAATTGTTTGTTCATTTTTATAAATATTTATTTTAATGAAATTATTTTCTTTTTTCAAAGGCATTTGAAAGATTAACTGAATTAGGAATGAAAGAAGAAGATGAAGATAAAATTTTAGCATTGAAATTTTTTGTTAAACAAGCACCACAATATAAATTAAAGTAAAATAACAAAATAAAATATAATATACACATAAATGAAATATTTCTTTTTTTTTTATGTAGTGTAAGTGCATCAACTGAAACTACAACTCGACCAGGTACAGTTAATATAAAAACTCCACCAGGACGACGACTTGATTTAAGTTTAAATATCAATCGAACTAATAATGAAAATTATTCAACACGAAATATTAATAATGATGCTGTAAGTTATATTTGTTTTAAATAGAAGAAAGAAAAGAAAAAAACAACATTTAATAAATTTTTATGTTTTAGTCTGATTGGTCAGAAATGTTTGGTGCTGTAACAATGCAAATTGCAAATCAAGAAGAAAATATTCCAGCAAATCTAACAATCAATTCAAATGATAAAACTGTAAATGAAAATAATGATGAAGCTATGTTAATTGATACAATGCAATATCAATTACCATCAACAGAAAATATAACACAACATCGACCACATGTTTTTCTTGAACCATCATCAAAAATTATACGAACAGGTTTGTATTTGTTTCATTAATCTTTTGAGGATAGCGGACACACATATATACACGCTCAGTTTCAAATTAACTCCTAATTAATTTGCGCATACGTCTTATGATCTGCGATAGTACACAGATCGTCGATCTGTCATACTGTTCTTCGTATTGAGAAGAAACTACACATTTATTCATATCGTCAAGATTATCATCTTCGACATATAGTTTTTAGACATGTTTTGATATCGATTTGTATTTATACATCTCTGAACTAAAATACTTCCTTTAAAAGAAAAGCGATGTACTTTCGTACAACCTTGAGTACAGTGGATGTACGAAAATATACTGAAAATAGTTAGCAGCACATAGTGTATAGTAAGCGAAATATGAAAGTACAGGAGTACAATGGGAATAGGTGCAATACAAGACTATGAGATTTTTCTTAGTTATAAAACTGTATCTCTATTGCACTTCTTGTACTCTTTTTGCTTTTAAAAATTTTAATAGTTGCTTTCTATCGACAATAGATTTTTCATTATTCTTTCGTAAGATTTTGAACTTGGTTTTTCTTGTATTAAGACACTATGAAATTGTTCTGCTCAAGCTACATTCATTAGGTCCTAAAATATCAAATAAAGATATTTCAAAGTACATCAGATTTGAATTAAAAGGCTTACGACATTGACTTGTCAGATGGCAACAAAATGAAGATCTAGCCAATCACTACAAGTCATGTTGAAGAAAATAGATACAAAAATATCTAATATTGCCATACATGAGCTGAGCAGTGCATCAAATGACATTTGAAAAATTCTAAAATAGAATGGCGTGGATATGTATCCAGGTACTGTTAGACGTCAATTACGTGAAAGTGGTAGAATTTATGGTTCAGCTTTAAAAAACGCTCTTACTCACAGACAAACATCCTGAGCAACTACAGTACTAAAATTTCATTTGACAACAACGTGGTTTTTACTGATGAAAAAAAAACATTCGAATTTGGCAACAGCAAAAGAAAAGTTTAGTTGTTATCAAATGTTACTAAAATTGTTCGTACAGTTAAATATCGTCACGAGTTGCACGTCGCGGAATATTTTTCAAAAAATAGTTTCGGACTAATAACTATCTTTCAATACAATGCGATAAGAGATTTAATGTGCAACATATATGAGAATAATTTCCTGTATTCTGCTTATCGTTAATCTCTTAAACTTTTAGCTAGTTGGATTTCCTAAAAAGATAATCATCATAAGCACAGAACCTGTCTAATGAGCAAAATGGAGATCGACAATGAAATTCAGACTTTATATTGTCCATCTTCATTACCAGACCAAAATCCGATTGAAAATGTTTAATGGATGATGAAGGATAGAATTAGTCAAAAAAACAAAAAAAGATTCAAACAGCTCAAGATTTGAAACAAAAAATTTGGAAGTCATGAAAAACTCTGTCTATTGATCGATAAAAACAATATTTAATTAAAGCAAATGGTGACACAATATATCATATTGAAATAAAATATTTTTGTTATACTTTAGTTCGATAATAACAAGAAAATAAATATTAAGTTTAAAATAATAGGAAAAAAAATACTGTTGCTCTATATTGTATATCCCATTAAGGTTTTGAGAATTTTCTTTGTTATCTTAAAAGTAACCTTGTCTTCAAGAACTTCAATCTTAATTTTTATTTTTCTTCAAAGGTCTTCGCTTACAATGTTTAACTGAACAAAATAATTTATTATTAAAACATGAAGCTATCTATCGTGAAGATTGTCAACGTGCTAAATTACTTAAACGTTGTGTACCGACAAATGTTTATGAAATAACTGATCAAAAACTTTGGACACCACAAGGTATTCTTTTGGGTCATATTCATTTACATAATGGAAAAATTACAAAGTAAGATATCAAATAAAAAAGAATATATATATATATATATTAAATATCAAATTTTTAAAAGACTAGCATCAAGTCTTGTTTCTCCATCAATTAATTATACACAACTTTTTGCTACCGGTGACACAAAAGGATCTATTCGATTATGGGATATCAATCAATTTCAAAAGTCTCTTATCTTCCGACCATCACGAGCTATTCGTGGAACAAGTAAAAACTTAAATATATTATCTAACACAAAAATAAATAAGATTCAATAGTATAAATGTAATAGCATACTAAGGTAGTGTGTCATTTACAGTTGCTGTATGAAAAAAATGATGCTATGTCTTTCTCTTTCTCATCGCTTAGCTTTTTCTTTTAGGCCTTTCTATAGTACATCATTGCGACCATTACGAAAAAAAAACAACATTTTGAGCAAGTTTTAGAAAGCAATACTTTAAAATACTAATGTTTGTATCTGAATTAAAGAGGTCTTATCTTAAATTACTTGACAACGATGATAACTAATAATCTACAGTTTTGAGTAATCGTAGGAAGAGAGCTCTGGATGTCTTCTGGATGAGATTCTTTTGAAATTCATTATCTTTGCAAAATATTAAAAAAATTGAGTGAAAGTTGTATTCTGTTTCAAGAAAATTTTGATGACAAGTCAAAAAGTTTGATAAAAAAGCAACATAGCACTATATAATTTGATCGAATAGATAAGTAATTTTGGTTTGCTCTAGATTGAGATTTGAGATGATAATCTCTTGAATCGTTGTTCTGAACTATAGATCTGAGAGCTCATTACAAATTTAAAATTATATCAAAACAAAATACTTTTTTGTGTGCATTTTTTAAATATTTTGTGAAGATGATGGATTTTTTTCAATTATTTTGTCAAACACAAAAATATCCGAAGTTCTCTTTTAATTGCTGAAAACACCGGGTTACTATTTGTTACACTTTGTCAAGTTATAAAGACTACACCTACCTCTTATGACATCTGAGGAGGACATAAATTGTCATGATTATCCAATTATTTCTTTTTCTATTTCATCAGTTTTAATTGAATATGGCAATAAAATAAATACCATAGCAACTATTTCTTTAATTTTTTCAAACTGGTTGGTCGTTTACATCAATTATTGATTTCTATAGTTCACTAATAAAATTGAACTCATTAATAATGGTTAAGACTTTTCCATTCAGCCGAATCTGAGTCTCGGAGCAGAAGTTTAGCTTTTTTCAGGTATGAGTCCACAAAACTGTGAACTTGAAGCTGCCTAACACGCGAAGATTTACTCTTGTATTCTTCGTTTTTAGAATAACTCATAAATAATTCGATGTTTTTGGACTGAAACTTTTACTGCAAATTTTCCAGATACTTCCTGAAAATTTCAGAGAGATCAATTATTCTGAAGCAAAAATAGATTTCTGACAGAAGAGAGCTTAACTATGATGTAGTTTTATATGCTGTAGAATGATTTCATGACTTGTCTATTGAATAGATCTACTAATTTAGATTTATATAATGTTGTTAATGAATTCTATTCTTTTTAGCATCATCTGTTCGAGGTTTAGCATTTACATCGGATAATAATTTAAATTTAGCTTCTTTAAATGAAAATGGACAATTGAATATATATGAGTAAGAAAAAATAAATTCTTTATATAAATAACAAATAAAACTCATCTTCTTCTTCTTATTATTTTTGTTTAGTCTCAATTCTTCAATAACTGATATTCGTGAATCATTTTATAATTTAAAATTAGATGTGAATGATGTTGGTGTACCAGTTGATTTAAAATATTTTAATACTGGTTCACAAGATATTTTAGCATTAGCTACATCACAAGGTTTAATTGTTGGAATTGATACAAGATGTTCAACACCTGTTTTTCGATTAAAAAATGATTTAAATCATCGTAAAAAGAAATATCTAATTTTGCATTTTCTTTATTTTTTTTTCCTAGGTTTAATAACTGCACTTGAAATAGACGAACTTCAATCATGGATAGCTGTAGGTACTGGTAGTGGATTTATTGATATATGGGATATGCGTTTTCAATTATGTATTCAAGGAATAAGACATCCAACAGGTTAAAAAAAATTAATTTACAAAAAATTTTTGAATTTTGTTTTTAAACATTTTCAGGTGCACGTGTTATAAGTTTACTTCGTCATCAAGATCAACCGAGTAGTTTAATTAGCTCATTTCAAGGTAATAATGAAGTAGCTATATGGAATATTGATAAACCTCAAACACGACAAAAAGCTTTTTGGCCATCATCTGTAACACCACTTTCATTAACACAGGTTTGCAAAACTAAAATCAAAAAAATTCATATTTTCAAAAAAATATTGTTTTTTCTTTTTTCTTAGTCACTTAATCATTATATTGCATCAATGTATTTATGGAAAAATGATGGTTCTACATCCTTAATTTGTGCTGGAACAGATATGCGTATAAGAAATTGGAATATAACTCATCCATTACGATCATATATTGTATGTCGTGGACCAGCTGATGATGATGTTTTAACAGCTCGTTATCAACCAAAAATAATTGACGGTGTTGAAGTAACGATTGAAGAATATCATAGACGTAAACATCCATCATCACCACCAACAGTAACACAATTAGCAGGTGCATCATCAACGTTATCATCTTCGACAACAACTACACCAACAGAAATTAAAACAACAAAATCTAGTGCAAATATTTCACCAGCACATACTGATACAGTAACATCAATGCAATTAGTTATGTCAAAAGAACGTACACCTTATTTAATAACTGTTTCATGTGATGCTGTTGTTAAAATATGGAAATAATTAAGCAATTTAACGACGTCCACCCGACTGTCTTTCGTGAATAATTAAAATAGAAAAAAAAATACGAAAACAAACTATTGAACCTAGTCTTCTTCTACTTTCTTCATTTCATTTTTGTCTTCATATATAATGTTCGAACATTTTCTTTTTTTTTTTTATTTATTGATTATATATATATATATAAATACCAACCAATTGAACCGGTCAGATTAATTGATTTTCTTCACATTAATCTATACATATATATGTATTATATAGATTTTTATTAGAAAAAAAAAACATATAACTAAATCTGAGAAAGATTTAGGTGTTTTTCTTTTGTTGTACGCAACCTAAGTATGATATTTTCCTTTAATTCGTGTTCTACTTTGACTTCTTTTTCTTTTTTTTTTTTTGTATAACTTCAATACCGTATATTCAAATCAAGACAGTTTGAAATATAAATCGCGATCATGTTTTTTTTCTCTTTTCTATGATTAATTATGTTTTGATGATATTAGTTTGTATGGAAATGAAAACATCGGGGGATCATATTCAGACAAGATTATAGTTCTACTAAAATTATTTTGCGTCAATGAAACAATGTCAAAAGCATAGAATGTAGATTGAAAATAGTTTTCAACTTTAGTCAAAGGGTAAAACTATCGAAAGGGACTTCAATATATTTTTTTTTATTGAATATATACAAAGATAAGCAATTTAATTTGAAGCAAATTTATTTATTTGAAAAAACAAAAGAACAGATTAAAGATAAAAGTTTTCTACACATCGATTGGTTCATGTTAATCAAGTTTTATAATTGATCATGTGTTTTTTCTTATCACAACAAAAGACAAACTAGTAAGAGCATGAATGCAATACAGGAGAAGATAAAATCCATACATTCATATTCACATTCCCAAGAGCATAATCTAATATTAACCATGAACTTATGATATTTTCATGAACACTTTTTCAAACGGATACTTTGCAATAACTACAGCTTTTATTTTTATTTCGGCCAAAAAAGTTTAAAGAATTTTTTTCTTCTACAATTGTTTTATTGTTTTTAAATCCTTGTACAATAAAAAAATTAATTACAATTAATTCGTCTTTAATGCGTTGTCTTATTCATCCTAACCGATCGAAAATGTACAACGGAGTTCTCACCATTGTATCTTTATATATTTCTGTTATTGAATTAGAATATCATTTGATTACATAGTAATTCGTATGTAATTTTCAATCTGTCGTGAATAGATCATTTTGCCTTCTGAGGGTGTGGGTGTGAGATTATAACAAGAATCACATTCATACCTACACATGTCCATCATCTAATGTTACGCAGTATTTTATTTAAATATATATTTGAATATCTTATTTTTTTTTCTTTACTGAAGGGTCCACGTTCAGAAAATTTTCTTTTTATCAGAAAGAAATGACTTTGACACAAACAAGTAAACAAGTTGCATGGATTGCCTAGTGTACGAATTGTTAAAAATAATTGTGGTTCTCAAAAGTATTTTGGGAGGTTTATGAATGATTTTGGAAACTATTTGAACAAAGAATGATGTGTAGAGCATTCAATAAACTTTCTTTTGATAGAGTTAGATAGGCAAAACAAACAAATATTTTTCTGAAGAAATCAACTATTGCCTATTTTAGAGGTATGCTTTGGAAATTTTAAATCAATTAAGGCTTCTATTGTATATTTTCTCTTCACTCAAACTCATATCTCCTAGGCAACAATGTAATTAATAAAAAAAACTAATTTCTTACCCTTCCGTATGTATATAGATAAATGTTTCAATTCATATGTAATATATTTACACTTCATCTTCATTTGAAATCATTATCAGAAGACTATATGAAAAAAAACTTCTTCTGTGTTCTTTTCAAAACTAATTTTTGTTAGATAATGATCGAACTATGGACATATTTTCTTTCTTGATATGCTACATTCTAGAGAACTGTGTTCACTTTTAATCAATAGATACGCAGAACAATCAATTTTCTAATAAATCCTTAATGTTAGATAAACTCTAAGTTTTCTAGAAAGCTTTGCCTAGAACTTGCAAATTTTCAAAAATTAAGTTGAATAAAAATGAAAATCCTTTTCCGTATCGAAAATGACAGTAACCTGAGTTTTACAACTTGTTCCCTTAAAATCTGAATAGAAAATTCATCCTGTCGAAATAAGATTTTCGAGAAAGGAACTCTCTTAATAAATCTTTTTCCATCAATGTTACAGATTATTCGGTTAACCTTAGAAAAGTCAAAAAAAAAAATTGAAATAGAAACTGATCGAAAATTACGTTAGATCCTATCATTGAAGTTTTGCATGTGATTGCTGCATGTGCTTTGTCAAATCTACTATCTTTCAGTCAATAAAAACAACTGACTAATTATAACTGCATACAAAAACAATATTTGCTTAGCCACTTCACATTTATCTCCCACGCCCACATAGAAAAAAATTACATGTGCGTAGAATCGTTGTTTTCTAAAAACATCATGTTTTTTCCAAACTTTTGGTTATTTTATTATAGTACATCGATTATTCAAGATTGTTTTTTTTCAATGTTTTTAATTCGATATTTTTTTTCTTTAGTTTCTCTTTTCTTTCATTTTCAATAAAAGAACATATTTCTTTCGTCCAATTAATCGAAGGACAACACATATAATTAAGAAGAAAGCGATTATGTTAGATTAGCTTGTCATCTAATTGATCAATCCTACTTTTGGAACAATTCTTTGATTAGACTGAATTTGAGCCATTTTAAGTAAATGAGATTTACTCTATATAGGGAAACATGTTCAATGTATTTGATAACATTTCTCGGTCAACATTCTTGTCGACAGCTCATTTCTCGTATCTGCAATGGCTTTTTGTAATCCAGTAAAGGTAATTCTATATGAAATTTTTTCTATGTGTACATGATGATATATATATATAGTGTATTCAACCTTCTGATACATCTATCGTAATTAATCGAAAACGTTCAAATACTTTAACTAAGACACTTTTTCATCGTCAACTTTTTAAAAAATCTTCATCTCGTATTCAATCTCAATCACCTATGCATAGTTCAGTTAAAAATCATTTACAATCAAATGCTCGATTTCAACGTATCAAAGGGTAAGTTTATTGATCTTAACTCTAGATTTTTTTTTTAATTAATTTGTTTTATAGATCTAATTTTGTCCGAGAAGTTAATCCAAATTCCGAATATAGTATTAAAACTGATTCAACAAATAATTATGATATGACTATACTTCATGATGATCAACTTGATGATACTACATATTCAGCCGTATCTCGTCGACGATCGAAAAAAATTCCACGTTGGGCTAGAAGTAGGTTTTAATTTTTCTTCGATTGCAGAATTTTTTTTATTCTTCGTTTTAGAAAGTCAACTTCAATTAGCATTTATCAATCAAATTTATTTTAACAATAAAAATCCTGAAGATATTTTTGGTTCAATTCAAATCAATGCAGCACATGAAATGGTTCAATCAATTGAAATTTACAACACAGAATTTTCTTTAAATTATTCTTTTTCAATGCTCCCTCCGAACTTTGTTTAATTTTTTTTTGTTTTTGTGTTATTTTTTTAATTTAGTAATAAATTATTTTCTATTTAATTTGTAATACTATTTTCTAGAAATACTGATAAGAAAAAAAGAAATGATCTAATTGCTGGATTAAATGATTATTTTTTATTGAGTAAATATTGAAGAACAAAAAGAAAAATATGTGCTTGATTAAATAAAGATAATATTAGTACGACACTGAAAAAAAAACAAGAGAAAACTATTTCCATTCCCCTAAAACGTAAGAATAAATGAGTAAATGAAAAACAAAAAAAAAAGTTATGTGTCAATGTCTTTCAAATAATTAACGGCCTGGTTAACCAATTCAGTAATTGACGAAAAGATTCTTGTTGTCAAACCACAGTTTGGCTTTGAGACAACATCTTGTTTCGTCGTTGGTACCGTTGGTGCTTGACCAGCACCGTCGAATATCGTCGTCTCCATTTTCAGACGACGACTTAAAACGGGAGTTTGTCAGGGTGGTTCTTCACGTTTCCATTGAATTTTATTGAAATCATCTGTTATAGCTTTAACCAACGTTTCAGTATCATTATTTGCAATTAATTGTTGTGCTACTTGTAATGCTTGTGCTTGACCAGTTATAAATGCACCAGTTACAGTTGAATAATAGCGAGTATGGGTATGTTCACCCGCAAATAATACTCGCGACTAAAAATTATATGTTTGTTTAACAAAAGAGAAAATATCAAAGGACAGAAATAAAATAGATATAGATATATATATAGAAAAAATTTTAATCAAACCTATTTATCTGCTACATCGTCATCATTCGAACAGAGCCTAGACAAATAAACAACAACAAAACCGATGAACAAGCGTGTTCAACAACTCTTAGGTTAGTATGGATATATTATCCCAAGAAATCGTCTACCTATGCTTTGTCAACGTGTGTTGTCCATCAATCGGGTTCTGTCCTTCTGACAGACTACTAAAAGGACTTGAAGTACAAAAAAATATATATCAATACTACGTTTTGTTTCAAATTTAAGGTATCCTTAGGAATAAATCTTACTTTTTTATGAGCTTTTAATGGTTCAGCCAAATCACGAATATGTTGACAAGATGATGCACCAACAGGTACATATGAATACGAACCTTTCGCACATGGATTTGAAAACCATTGAGTTCTATATGAAACAAAAATAAATCAAAAATAAATTACTATGAAATTGAATTCGAATTTTTCGTATGATTAAGAAACAACTGATTTAAAGTTTTGATTATTATATTAATAAACCTGAATTGTGTTTTAGTACGAGATCTATTACTATAATTATACAAATAAATGATTCTACTTGTAAATATCAATTCATTAATTATGAGAAACCATAATGACTCTAGACAAGTCGCTATTGGCTATTTGTTGTGAGCAAAAATACGTGGGACCGCGATCAAAAAGACTACATTGTAGCATACACCTGCTCTTGTGGCTGGTATGCAGTTAGCTAGTATGTATGAGAAGTATAAGAACTCTGAGTCAGACTGATATTCTGTTCGTAACTATAGTTGGTATTAGTTGTAGGAAAGATGTCGCACGGTTGAATCTATGCTGATGTAACTGAAAGGCAAGAGATCTTCTTTGTGTTTTTTAATTATGAGAAAGAAAATGAAATAAAACTAATTAAACTTGAGAGAGGAGCATTTTTCTTACCGAACAACTTTTGTTGGTGTTGGTATATTAATATTTTTTAATGATTTTCGAAAAAGATTTGTTAATACATCACCAATATGTTTTTCATCTAATTGTTCACAAAAAATAGCTTCATCACCCGTTATCCAACATAATAAAACATTATCATAAACTTTTTGAAATAAGAAAATTTTCTTATACCATTCTTTTTTGATATCTAATGTATCATGATCTCGATCATAAACAATAGCTAATGAATCACCATTGAAAAAATTTAATTGATCATAAAATAAATAGATTTTATCAACTGTACCCATATCCATTTTTTGTATAGCTTCAACTTTCCATGCTTAATAAGAGAAAAAGAAATTTCAAATTTACGTTTTTGTTTTAGAAAATAATTTTGAATTAATATTTACCTGGTAATGCTGGACTAAATAATGATTTATAACTCCATTTCATAACAGCTAATGGAATCGTACAAATAACATGATCACATTCATAAATATTTCCATTTGCACATGTAATTTTAACATGATCATCTGTATCCCATAAAATATTTTCAACAAATTGTTCAAATACAATCCAATTTTGTGGTATTTGTGAACATAAATAACGAATTAATGTTGAATAACCACATGGAAATTCCATATCGGGACCTTTTGGTCGTTGATATGAACCAAATTCTGAATAAGATACTTGTTCCATTGATTGACAACCACATTCACCTGTTTCTTGATCAAATCTATACAACAACAAAACAAAAAAACATCAATTCATTTCATTATATATTTTTTTTAAACGTTTACCTTCGTTGAAGTAATTTAAGTTTTAATGATCGTGTTTCATTATTTCCACCATTTGAATTTAAAAAATTTTGAAATTTTTCCATAAAAACTTTTTGTATACTTATTGATGATATTTGTGTATAATTTTTTTGTTGAAATTCAAATAAATCTCTTGTGTCTTGTAATAAACTTTCAAAAAATTGATCAACTTCATTATGTAATTCACTTGATATTTGTAAACCATTTTCATCAACACATGTACCAATATCAAAATTAAGTATTGTACCTGTATGTTGTGGAAATTTTTCACGTAGTGCTAATTCATATACTGGATTGTCTTGTAAACCATGCATCCAACATGCACCCATTTCAAGTGGTTTTGATAAATCTGCATCTAAGTATTCGGTGAGGATGCGACCACCGATACGTTTTGAACCTTCAAGAATTAAAACAGATTTAAGACCGGATTTGTGTAATTGATATGCAGCTGATAGACCAGCTGCACCAGAACCAATAATTATTGTTTGATAATATTGAGATATCTATTTGACAAAAAATATTAATAATTATTGAAAAATAAAAACGAATATTTCAAATAATTACCGGATTTTGATCGGCTGTTGACATATTTGGAAGTCAACGAAGTATTAGAAGTATAAATAAGAACCGCCACGTCTATACTTTATTTTTAATTAGCTCTTCTTGTCTAGAAGAAGAATCAAAGTATGTATGATGCTTTGATAATGAATTTCATCATTACGAGTCAGCCTTTATATACGCTTCTCTTTTCTCTTTTCAGCGTATATACGAGAAAATATAGAAAATAAGAGAAAAAGATAGATTAACCCCCGAAGTGCAAACGTCAGGTGATTACTTCCATACAGAGAAAATACAGAAGATATTAGTAAAACAATATATTTCTTGTCTAGAAAGACGTATAGTTATTTATCAGAAAGTCAATATTTGAATATTTTATTGTTAAAAAACAATTTCTATTTACGCAATTAGAAAAAAAGACGGAGCGAAAAAACGAAATGCACGTGATGTAATCATATATGCAATATTCGCTCAACAACAACGTTATATATTTAATGTTTCTGTGCCTTCAATTTATTGCGAAACGAATAATCGTCTGCTGAAAGAGAGAAAAAAAAACAAAACACATGACGTCACAACTTATGTTCTTTACTTAAATAAGGGTTCAAGGCCGTTTTCTTTTCCTGAACGCAACAAAAAGAAAAGATATACGAGGCAGACTATTTTCAAAACATATAATGGAATCATATCTATAGATGACACTAATTATCAGTTGTATGTTATAATTATCTTAATTGATATAAAAAATTTAATTTTGTAGAAATCTATTCTAATTTTTTATTGTTTTTTATTTTTCTTGATAAATCAACTCAATTACTTAACATAAATTTGACAATAGACAAAGAATAGATGTCACTAATTACATTAAACAAAGATGAGAAAAGTACGGATATTGTATTCATTTATTCTATCAAGAATATTTTCTAAGTAATTCTTAAAACGAAAACGATATGACAGATCTTGATAATACACAAATAATAACAGCTGATGATAGTCTTATACAAAATTCATCAACCATTGAATCAGTATGTTTCATAATTAGTTCGAAAAAATCCGTCAAAAATCTTCTTTTTTTTTTTTTCTTTTGTCTAATAAAGGAAGCTTCATTAAAAATTATAAGTGGTACTGATTCCAATACATATCAAATCGGAAGTATGTAGTTTTTTTTTTCTGTCTTATTCATTATCACTACATTGATGCATCATTTTTCTTTTAATAGAAGAAACAATTATTGGTCGAACAAATCCATCGGACTTAATTATTTCTGCTCCGGTAAGATATGTGTTTTTTTTTTTTTCTTAATGCTAAAATTTTATTTTACTTTATTTTAGTCACTTTCAAAACAACATGCAAAAATAACTTTTAATAATGGGCAATATTTCATTACCGATCTCGGTAGTAGCAATAAAACTTTCCATAATAAAGTAATGCACAAAAGAAAACATTTGTTTTAGATCAAAATTTTCATTTACTTGCTTTTTCTAGGTTCAACTTCAACCAAATGTTTGTTATGCATTACATGATGGTGATGAAATAAAATTAGGTGATATTATTTGTTTATTTGAAGAACAACAAACACAAACGAATAAAAATGTAAGTACTATGTTTTTGTTTTTTTTTTCTCATGTTTAGTTCAAAAATTCATTAAACTTATTCAAGACACTTTCTGAACCAATATATGAAACTTATATACCACCAGTTAATACCTTAGTTGAAGAGGATTCACCATGGCCTTCAGATGATGAGATACCTCCGCTGGTATGTCCATGTGTGTCTGCTTATTATTTGTCGATTTTACACTTTGTTTATGATTATAAATTGATAAATATTTTGTACAAATGTGTTTATATTGTTTTTTTTTTCATTTAGGTTATTACAGAAACAAATGTTGATGTGATTCGTAAGAAGATTTGAATTTAATATTTAAAAATTGATTTCTTTTATTTTAAGCATCAACACAAACAATAACTGATTCATATGATGATCAAGAACCAACACAACCAATGAAAATTTGGAATAGAAATTCTAATAATACAAATGGTAAATATCAAAATTAAGAAAAAAAAAAAAAGAAAATTTACTTCATTTTTCTGTTTTTAGGTCTTACACGAACAAGTATAAAAAGTATAAATTCAAATAATTTATTTCTTTATTAATATAAAAATTTCTTTTTATTAGGTTCTGATGATGAAATATTAAAACAAAATGGTTTAAATGAATCATCATCAAATAAATCTTCATCATTTATTCCATCAACATTATCATCAATATTAAATAATGATGATGATGATAGTTTAGTTATTGGTGCAACACCATTACCAGCAACTGTACCATTAGTTATTGAAACAACACAAATCAATAATGATGATCAAATTGAAATTATTTCTTCATCACGAACTGAACAAATTATTAAAGATGATGATAATAATCAAATAACTATTGAAACAACAACACAAATTGAAATTGATAAAACTCAAGCATATACACTTCAACCATCAACAGAAGAAATTTCTTCGAATGAACAAATAGTTAATAAAACTCAATCATATGAACATGAACATGAAGAAATTGTATCTGATGTTATTGAAACAAAACGTGAAGAAGTTCATCAAGTTGTTATGGATGGTGATAAAATGATTGAAGAAATTATTACTACAACAACAACAACAACGACAACAACAACAACTATATCTGAAAATGATGATCTACCAATGGAAACACAAGTTTATGATCTTCAATCAACTAATGAAGAAACTACTACAATTCGTACTGAAAATGAAAATCCTTCAGCAGAAACACAAATGTATGATCTTCAACCAACAAATGAAGAAATCTTTAAAACATCTACTATTGAAGATAATAATATACCATTAGAAACTATTCAACCAATAAATGAAGAAATTTCTAAAACAACAACAACAGTTGAAGATAATTATCGACCAGTGGAAATTATTCAATCAACAAATGAACAAACTACTATCAATCTTCCTGAAAATGAAAATCTTCCAATGGAAACACAAGTTTATGATTTACAACCAACAAATGATGAAACTAAGGAAACATCTACTTTTGAAAATAATAACCTACCAATGGAAACATTAGCTTATGATCTTCAACCAACAAATGAAGAAACTACAACAGTTCTTACTGGCAATGAAAATCTTCCAGTACACACTCAAGCTTACGATCTTCAACCAACAAATGAAGAAACTACTACAATTCTTACTGAAAATGAAAATCCTCCGGCAGAAACACAAATCTATGATCTTCAACCAACAAATGAAGAAATTTCCAAAACATCTACTATTGAAGATAATAATACACCATTAGAAACTATTCAACCAATAAGTGAAGAAATTTCTAAAACAACAACAACTATTGAAGATAATAATCCACAAGTAGAAAATGTTCAACTATCAAATGAACAAATTAATTTAGATGCAACTGCACCTGCTGTATGTGCTGATACACAAAAATATAATCTTGATGAACAAATTGATGATACATCACCAAGACCAGCATCAGAAACATGTGAAATTGTACCAATGTCACAATTAGTTGAACAACTTCAACATGTTGATAATACTGTTGATGATACAACACCTAAACAACAAATTGAAGTTACTATTGATCAAAATGTTGGTAAAGAAGTTGCTGAAGATGAACAAATGGATACTAATCAAACAGGTAAAAATTATTTACAAAGACAACAGAATAATCATATCTCTCTAATACGAGTACTATCGAGATCAATCAAAACTATTTTCATACTATACGGAGATGTTCATTCTTGAGAAATTTTCCAGTTTCTTTTTCTGTGTCTCAACAATATAAATAGATCAGCACGTATTAATGTCATTAAGCGTTTACAAAAAAATAAAAACATAACAAAATATTACATCAAACATTAGGCTCTCATATTATTTTTTATTATTAAATATGCACAATGAGTGCATTCTGTTTATTATGTACTCCATGATCGTTTATTGTAACATAATACATATCACATAGGTGTCTTTTGTTCGTCCTGTACTTGATTGATAGAATATGTTACCCAGATTAGAGAGATAGTGACTCATTCACGTGATTATAAACAAGGGCCTATTGTTCATAATAAAGAGATGTAATCATCCATAACGAAATTCACCTGCACAGACTATTGACTGTCAAGCAAGAGTAAATTCAAGAAATTTTGAAATTGATAACAGATGCGAATAAGTTATTGATGAATTTTTATTATCAACTGTTCCATGTTATGCAACGAACTATGGAAACAAAAAGAACTATCATAGAAGAAATTCTAGTTTCCTATTTTTTTTTTTTTTTTTTTGAGTAATTGTCTATGACTTATTTGATATCAATGTAAATTATGTAATACATATACATTATAGCTAGCCCATTTTTAATGGACTTTATCAGCTTTTAATATCAAAAAAAAGTTTCGCTTGTCTATGACTGTTGTCAATGGCAATGTTGTATAAATCTGAAAAGGAACTTTGATATTCTGAAAGAGTGTATTGCTCTTTGGAACATGAATTACGTAGATCGTTTACTTAACAAGCAAAATAAACTGTTAATATGACTGTTGATTATTTTGATATTAAAGCTTCTAAATATACATGAGCTTTGTCACAGGTATAAAAGCCATATGCAACAATCGAGAAAGAATTGTTAGTTTAAGTAATAATACTATGTACAGTATATATATATATGTTGTAGGCAAAATTAAGATTTCAAGTTTGACTAGATGAAACTGGAATTTCTTTTTGAATGAACAAAGAAAAACAGATAATAAAAGTAGCAAAAAAATTTTTTTTTCATAAAATTTATTAATATTTTATATGAAGATGTGAGTGCAATAGACACATCTTCCGCTGTCATAACCAAAGCATTGAGATTTGGTTTCAAGTGACGCAAATTTCAAACAGTTTGATAAGATAAGGTGATATCAACAATGATCTACTTTAATAGACGTTCGGCACAATTAGAAAAAAAAACTTTTTGGGACTAAACAACAAATCTTTAGTATTTGGATTTAGTTTTGAACAAAAATAATATAAATAGTTTTGGTTTCGATACCGATCACCAAATAGCAAGCTATTGAAGTGGATTTGTCGCATCCCTAGTCCAGTTGCACAACCCAAATAATGAGAAGTGTGTACATTATTTGTGACCGTAAATCTCATAGAAATAAATAAATATTTAGTATATAGCATATATAAATTTCAATGGAAGAGGCTACGGCTGTCCAGTAGATACCGGTGTTCATATTGGAAAATTTTACTGTATTTGTTTGAATAGAACTTCCATCAGCAACGGTTAATGATGAACCAATAATAACACCAACACCAGCAATCGATGAACAACAAGCAAGTGTTAATAAAAAAGAAGATGAAATTATAGTAACAACCAAGACAGATGCAATACCAATTAATGAAACGAATCAAACTGATACAAAAGTTCAACCAACAATTATAGTAAAACAATGATTAAATATCGATTAAGTATATATATATTTTTTTTTCATTCTCGTATTAATAGGATCAAGAAACAAAATTGGATACATCTTTAACAACAACTGCGATTGAATCAGAACAAAAAATGAATGAATCGATTCGTAAGTTTCTTCTTTAGCGGAACTAAAAAAAAAAAAAGGTTAAACTCTATGATTATATTCTTTTTTTTCTAACAGCTACTTCTGCATCTGAAGATATACCATCATCAACTCTCGATACAACTGACAAACAACAAGAGGAAATTGAAGGAGATGAAGAACATGAAGGAGAAGAAGTAGGAGAAGAGACTGAAGAATCAGTCCCTGTTACAGGTCGTAATCAACGTGGCATTCCTCGAAGAGCTGCTCGCCGTGCTCGAGGTCGTCGCGGCGGTGCAACACGAGCTCGTGTTGTTAGTACACGTATACATGGTGGACGTCGTAATCCAGTTTTACCACCAACAATTGATAATCAAAATAACAATACAACATTAGAAGAAACAGTAAATACTGAAGCAGAAGAATCACCACAAAAATCTTCAACAACTGATATTGAACAAAAATCAAGCGACACACAACCAATAAGTCCAACACCAGCCGATGAAACATCATCACCTACTCAAACAAATATGAATGCAAATATTCGAGTTTCGGGTAAGCAAAAGAAAAAAAAAAAAATCTTCATATAAATTTTTTTTTATTCTTGTTTCTTAAATAGCTCGAATTAAAGCTCGTGCATCAAGTGGTCGAAATCGTTCCTTTCCATACACTGATGATTATGTTGATTTAGATGATCTTGAAAAACAAACAAAAACTCCTATTACACCACCATCAACGACAACAATAGGTCGTAGATCAACTCGTGGTGGACGTGGTTCATCAACATCACAAAAACGTATTAGTCTTCGACAACAACCAATCGATACATCAGAGAGTCCAGAGGAAAAAACTAAAAAACAAAAAGATAATACTGATATTTACGAACAAATGGATACTGGTGGTGAAAATGAAGAACCAACTTTATCAACAAAAACCGTTGGACGAAAACGTAAAAGTACAACACCTGTTGCATCAACTACTACAAAACGAACGTATGTATAGTTAAGCGTTCTACTTCTGAAACCTTCAAATTGGTCTCGAATCCGAAAGTTTTGGACTCGAAAATTGATCTTATGTTTAAAAGAGCATGTAAAACTGTAGAACCCATTATTTTAAATGATTTTGACAAACAGTACTAAAAAAAGAACTCTAATTATTTGATCAATCTGTCGTAATGAGTAACTTTTAGTTTTCTGCGTTCTGTCATTTAAAAAAAAAACCAACTTGATATTAATGTTTCAAGATGATCAGTGTAGCAAACAGCGAATAACGATCCTGATGGATACTGATGAGGGTATTGGTCCTAAAGTTAGTCATACAAAATTTGCTGATATTTGATTAATTGAGGCGGCTTAGAGATACAATTAAGGAAACTTGATGAAGAGAACGATTTAAAGATGAAACAGAATTGTAAAATTGAAATAGTGCAATAATGGAAGGTGATGCAAAAGTTACCGAGTCAATGTAAAGCAAACGTATAAAAATTGACTTGCGGCGTTTCTATTTAACATTCTTAATACAACAGCGGAGAAATTCTCATAAATATTCTAAAAAACTTCTATAAATTTCATATTACTCGTATCTGTGTAACTATAAAAGATAGAAAGCTCAAAATATAAAATGGAATAGATGCTGTAAATATCAGTCTATTTTACTGAAATATACATTACTCACAAAAAAGTTTTGTTACCAGGTTAAAACTATCTGAACTTCAATCCTTTAGTCTCATAGTTTGATCACAAATAGAGTATATTGAGTTTCGATCAGATGTGACTAATGATGACTTGATGGGCTTTGATACGAAGGAGTTGGAAGGTTGCCATAAATTTTTTGCATCAGATCATAATATCTTACAGCTGAATGGTACCCCCATTCCAAATAAAATTTCTATCTTAGACAATTTTAGTTTACCTGATCTATGGACTATTCTATGGGAAACCTTTATGTGAGAGTTAATGGGAATCATCGAAAGTTGAACCATCTCTCCGGATAATTTTAACTATTAGTCTCAACATTTTCTTCAGTGAGCGCCTGGTCTAATTAAAGTTTTTTTGAACATTTCACGGTTGCAGCACTTGGTGAAGAAGAGCCCCATACTGAGACCGTCCCAGATATTGAAGGTTTCTCTGCGGCTTAAGGTTTACAGTGCATTGGGGCATCGTAACAATGATACGATATAAACATGCGGATGTGTATATTTTCATTAGAAAATAGAGAAAAACCCATTTAAATGGTAGAATATGAAAGAAGTGTTTCCGAAAACATCATGACATAGCGTTCGGGATTGCGAATGATTTGAATGCATTTGGATCAAGACCGATTTTTGAGCTTCCAACAATGTTTCTATATTTCGAAACATAAATTTCTTTTCTCTAGTCGTTCAACAACAACACCACAAACAGCACCCGCAACAAATACACGTCGTAAACAACCTTCTACTACAGATGAATCATCTTCACCTGATCCAGTTACACCAAGACGTGGTCGAAGATCAACAAAACTAACTACACCAACTGAACAATCATCACAAGAACAAACTTCAACTGATGATCGACCTGTTCGAATAGCTCTTAGTAGTCATTTAGTAAGAATTCATTAATTCTTTTTGTTTCGGTTTAATTTTTGTGTTATGTTTTTTTTTTTTTAGAATTTTGATCAAAGTCATTTAGATACATTACGTAAATTAGGTTTTGAAATTATGGATGAATCATGTCAAGTTGATGCATTAGTTGTTGATCGTATAAGACGTACAAAAAAATTTTTTATGTGTCTTGCCCGAGGTGCACATATATTGTCACCAACATGGATTGAAACAATGATAAAAGAAAATCGTTATTTACCTTATGAAAAATATTATTTACAAGATACAAATGCTGAAACACGTTATGGTTTTCAATTACGTGAAAGTGTTCGTTTAGCTAAACAACATCCTATATTTGAAAATTATAAAATTTTTTGTACGAAAGATACATCACCACCATATGATGATTTAAAAGATATAATTGAAGCAGCTGGTGGAAAATTTATTGAAAAAATTAATTTAAATAAACCAGGAAAAGATTTAGTTTGTATTGTTGCACAAGTACATAAAAATGAATATGAAGATTTATGTAAAAAAGGTGTACCTATTGTTAGTGAAGAATTTGCTTTAAGTGGTATATCAAAACAAAAACTTGATTTTGAAGCGTAAGTTTATTTAATTAAATATAAATAAATAAAAAAAACCGATTTGATATTTTTTAAAATAGATTTTCTTTATTTCAAAATGTTGCTACGACAGTTAAGCCAACTGGAAGTAAATAATGTTTAACTTTATTATTGCATTTGTATATAATCTTTATGATGTTATTAAACATTTATTTTTTTTTTCTTTTTTTTTTTTGTTAGAGAAAAAAAACGAAAATATATATTCTATTAATGTGCTTGTGTGTTATATCATTTTGTCTCTTGTAAACTTTCTAACATATCTATGATTAGGTTCATCGATAAAGAAGACCTTTTTCTTTTTCTGTTACATTTATTTGTCATATGTGTTCTTTTTTTTTGTTTGCAACATCATATTAAAAAAAAAGAGTAAATGAGCAGATGCAAAAGAAAAACAACAGGTGTTCTGTTCTATATATATATATATAAATAAACGATGAATATCAAAGAAGGCTGTCTGTTATCATAAAAACTTCTTTTTTGATTTGTCACTATCTTTTCTTTTCTATATATTTTTTTCTTCGTAGAAGCACTTGAGAAACAAGATGGAAACTTTACCAGTTGAAGTAAGTTGAAATGAGAATTATATTTTCCAAAAGTTTTCATTTGCATTTAAAAGATCTTTGATCTCATCTTGGCTCATTTAACATTAACCGATTGGAAATGTTTACGTTTAACAAGTAGAACAATCTATACACGTCTTTCATCATTTTCATCTTATTCTCATATACATTCAATAATTCTTTCACCAAAATCATCATCTGGTATAACACTTCTTGATAAAGCAACAATAATCGAAGGTATTGATCATTTATCATTATCAAATTATAATTATACTGAATTAAATATACTTCTTCAAACATCGGAACCATTTCGTTCATGTCTTAGTCAATTAAAAAGTTTATCATTTGCACGTTCTACAACATTAATTGATTTACGTATTTTTTATGATTTACTTACATATTGTAAATCATTAGAAAAACTTGATTTAAGTGATTATAAATTCTTTTTTCTATCACATAATTTTTCACGAAATTCAAATGTATATCCTTCAATAAAACGACTTAATTTAAATGGTAATACACATTTATCAGATTATGCATTTAATTGTCTAATGACATCATTTCCAAATATTGAATCATTACATTTACTTGATATTCCATTACGTTCATTTATTACACCTAATGAAAATCGTACAATTCTTACATTTGAAAATGTTTGTTCATATATTCAACAATATCATGAACGTTTTCAAGCATTAACTATATCATTTGATCCATCACTATCATGTGATACACAAATAAAACGTTTATTTGATAAGATACCAACAAAATTAACTTATTTTCATATTGATGGAACATTAAATGTATCAACATTACTTCATCTTCTTCTTCTTTTTGATAATCATTTAGAAACATTGATTGTTGGACGTCTTAAACTTGATCATACTGGTTGTCAACCATTATTTGCTGCTCTTAGTCAATATGCATCTAATTTAAAAAAAATATGCGTATTTTTAAATATACCATTACATCTTTCTGCCACTCAACAACAACAAATACGTTTTCCAGGTATTTAATATCAAACAAAAACAAAAAAGAAATAACTAAAAATTGATTATTTTCAAAGATTTTACAATTTATTAATTGCATTTGAATATAGACATTTGATATGAAATCATTCGATTTTCTCTGATATTTTTTTTTAGGTTCAACAAAAAAACATGTGTATAAATTAAGTCTGGAGTCGTTTGCAAAAAAAAAACAAATTTTTCATTATTTGACTATACGTTCATATACACTAGATAAATTCAAAAACTCGCAATATTAGTTAATTGACATGTTTTAATGAGATCGAGATTAGTAGTGAAAAAATCTGAGATGATTTCGGTTTTCAAGTCTTCGCTTGTGAAATGAAAAGCGTTCTACTCGATTTTCAATCTATGGCATGGGATCAGTGAGAGTTGAGATGATTGAATTTCGAAGTGAAATTTTTCTATAGGTAAGCTTTATATTTAGTAAGAGTTCTGTGAAGTTTGAGCCAGAACGAACACTTTCTTGCCAAGATATTTACATTTTGAAGAAACAACTGCTTTGGGCTGTTTTTCAAAAAAGAGGATATTTTCATGACAAATTCATATCTCTATAAAAATGCATTTGTCTTAGCTCAAGTTCTGAAGAATTTCTGCTGAAAATTCGGTCATCGACATTCTCAGTGATCCTATGCTTGTAGGAGGACAACACAATAAAAAGTTCATAATTCGACAAGTGAAGACCAGAAAATCAAGTCATAACAGACTTTTTCATTATTCATCGTGATTGATTGAACGATACTAGTCTCAAGCAGAAAGTGATTAGACGATTGGGAATATATCCTCGTGAACTAGGACGTGGATGTGGGTGTAACGCCGCACACCCTTTAACATTAACTAATAAAAGGAGTTTTTAAACATATGTTAATGGCGGAAATTATTGAGTAAAAAAATACATTATTCTATCGTAGACGTAGTATAAAACGATCGAAGTATCATTATGAGTATAAATGCTTTTTTTTAAATATGTGTAGTTCTTTATTGAAATCAATAATGATACAACGAAATAGTATTGTTTGTTTTTCTTAACGTCTACTCTTGACGTTTTCCTTCAAATGATTTTATTTCACTTTTTATTTACTTGAATCTCTCTACTAAATTGATCACTATCTTAATTAGCTATTAGTCTAATTTATGAAGACACATGTTATAATTATACATTCTAATTAATGTTGAAATTTTTTTATTTCAGTTTTAAATCGATCATCAGATATATCATTATCACCATTAAAGCAATTAAACGACCTTGATATTCAAACATTATATCCATTGAATGAAATTGATCTTATCAATTTATTTAGTGATAGTTTAGCACATTTAGAAAAATTAGCTTTACCAAGAAATACAACTGATGTTGTTATTAAACATATATGTACACAATCATCATTTATTGTATCAATAACACATTTAAATTTAAGTAATTGTCCATCATTATCAAATCGTTCAATATTATTAATAAACAAATATCTTTCATCATTAAAAGAATTAACAATAAATTATAATATAAATATAAATGATTTTGCTTTAATTGGTCTATCAATATGTGGTATTGGTAAAACGATTGAATGGCTTAATCAAACAATGATAAATCGACAATTTATTGATGATTTACCAATATGGACATATACAATAACACATCAAACATTATGTAGATGTCAATTACCAACATATATATCATCATCATGTATTAAACTTCGTTTAAAAGATTTTAGTTTTGATAATGATGAATATTCGGAACGAATATTATTTATGTTAACTGAACATAAATTATTTAATGAATATTTTGATTCAATAAATAAATTACAAAATTTAAAAACTCTTAAATTACGTCAATGTATACAATTAACAAATCGTTTATTTCGGTTTGGTTTACGTTCATTACCAAATTTAAAATATTTAGATATAAGTTTATGTGAAAAAATAAATGATAAAAATTTATCATTAATTGGTCAAGCATGTCCATCAATTGAAACAATTGATTTAAGTGGTTGTTCTAAAATAACTGAGAAAGGAAAAGAAAATTTAAAGAATACAGCTAAAAGAGTAAAAATTGTAGATTAATAATTATATGATTTTCTTGTTGTCTTTGTATTAAATTAAATATTTTATTATTATTTTGTTTTGTCTGTATTTTGAATTAAATATTTTATTATTATTATTATTTTTTTCTTTAACTTTTCTTTCTTTACAAAAAAAAGAAATATAAAAACTTTTATTTTATTCTTGCTATTGTAGAAGAAAAGAAAAAAAATTTTTTTTTAAATAAAACATAAATATGGTGAAAGTAATGATAAGTAATGTGAGTGTTCATAATAATCCAGCCAAATTCTTATCGAATTATACATTTGAAATTAAATTTGAATGCTTAGAACAATTAACACAAGGTAAATTTTTTTTATTACAATAATAAGAAAAAAACAAAACATATATTTATTCGTAGAACTTGAATTTAAACTAGTTTATGTTGGTGATGCAAAAGAAGATAAACAAGATCAAGTTCTTGATGTTGTCGTTATTGATGCTGTAGCGCCAGGAACATATAAATTTGTATTTGAAGTATGTTTAGTATATTTTCATATCATGAGCCTTATTCATGATTTGCTTGTTAGCTACGAACATATACAAAAGTAATGACTATACTAACTTACTTGTTGCTAAGATATGCTAGCAATACGATGGAGAAAGAGAAATGAAAAAAAAAGGAACGGCACTTAGCAACAAATAAGCTAGAAGATGGTCACTTTTTTATTATGTATTCATGACCAACAAGAAAACCGTAAATAAGACTCATTTATCTTTGTTTGTTTTTTTTTTCTTCAAATCATAGGCTCCACCACCGGATCCAAAAAAATTACCAAATGATAGTGATGTTGATGTATCAGTTATTCTTCTTTTGGCTTTATATCGTAATCAAGAATTTGCTCGTGTAGGATATTATGTATTTACTGAATATGATGATCCAGAATTACGAGAAAATCCACCAGTTAAAGTTGATTTTGAAAAAGTAAAAATATTTTTATAATGAATTAATGAAATATTTCTTATGATTAATTTTCTTCTTTTTCTAGTTAAATAGAAATATTGCAGTTGATGAACCTCGAGTAACAACATTTCCAATCATATGGGATGAACAACAACCAACTGATCAACTTGTATTTGCTGATTTAACTGAAGAAGAAAAGAAAATGGCTGAAATGAACGATGAACTTGAAATATGTCATAGTTTAGAAAATGTTAATTGTACTAATGAAACACCAAGTGAATCAACTGATACAAGAATTACCAACGAACCAATAGTGTCAATGGAATCAACCGAGCCAAAAACAATAAACGAACCAATTGTACCAATTGAACCATCAAACACAATGGATTAATAGAACAATAAAAAAAATTTTGATATTGATAGTTTATTTTTTCTTGCTAATCGAAATTCTATATTTCTGTCTGTATATTATGTAAAGTTCTTCTAACTGTTATTTTTTGAATAATTCGATTGTTAACATCATATAATAACAGAAGATTAGTAGGCAAGAAAACAACTTCCAACTTTTCAAACATCTATTCCAGATAAAATGTTTTCTATAAAATATTTACGACTACCATCAATTTCTACGATTGCTCTTCGTCATTATGCTGTAACAAAAACTGCTGCAGGTCCATCGGGTGCTGCATTAAAACTTGGTGGTGGTGTAGCTAGTATGCGAATAAATTGTTTAATTTACTAAAATTTAGTTTTGATTATTGATAGAAAAAGGTGCTGTAATAACAACAACAATTCAGCAATATATTGATGCTGAAACAGATCCTGAAAAATTAGTTAAATATTGTTGTGGTCTTAATTATAAAAAAGATCAAGAACATATAGAAATAAAAGCCGATTCAGCTTATCCAGATTGGTTATTTGGATTAGAAAAATTAGATAAAATTGATATTGATCAACTTGATAAAGATACATGGGAATATTGGACAAGATATAATGAACAAGGTGATGAATATCTTCGAACTATAAATGAAAAACGTTTTCCTGAACGATATATTCCGACTTGGTTAAAAGAATTAAAACCATTATATTAGAATAAATGAAATTTAAATATAGTTGTAATTTTTCTTTGGATTGTTTTAATAAAGATAAACACATACACATATATTTTTTTATGTACAATGCATATCACAGAGGTGCGCTGCTTTGATGGCTTTTGCTCGAACATATCTCCAACAATACAACAAGCATGAAAAATGAAAAACAAAAAGAAAAACATCACACAAATACAAATGAAAAAAAAAGAAAGTTTTCGTCGAAATTGATGTTAATCCATATATTGTCAAGATCAATTTCGTTTCATGGACGGAATAATGGCGAGAAACTTGTATTTGATATAAAGATATTATTATTGTATTAAAATTAGAGACAACAAATAAGTACCATGACAACAAAATAAAATAAAGATTAAATTATATCATTTATTTCCTCTATGAAAGAGGAATAAGTGATGGCTTATACTACATAATGAAATCTGAAATAAAAGTAAATTTAAACAAAATGACAACTATATGATTGAATATTTTCTTTTTGTGTTAGCTTCTCTTTTTCTTTTCTCGTAAAGAAAATTTGACGATGAGGAAATAATTCAACTTAATGTGAAATAGGAGAGGTTTTTTTTAGTGAAGAAAAGAAGAAAAAGAGTGATACTTATCATAAGCAGCTCTTATGTAAATTGCTTATCGTATTCTTAGGTAATATCATACGATGAAACAAGGTTTACTTTGCTATCTTTATCACTATCCAACGTTTTGTAATTCATTCGGAAATATGCTTTGTTAGTTTGTCATCAAAGCGTTTTATTATAATCTTCTTTGCAATAACTTACCGTTAACAAACTAAGAAAAACAAGAGAAAGAGAAAAGAATAGAAAGATGATTGTTCTGCCGGAACAAGTTGTGTTGTGTATATGTGTATATGTATGTTTTATATGTGCTTCTTCAAATAGAAACTGATTCCTTGTGACACGACAAGACGGTGCTAAGCAACTTTGTTCGTGGGCAGCAAGGAGAATGATGACGGCGACAACGATAAAGTATTTGAAAAAGGAACACTTGTAACTTTCTTTATTCACTCTTTTATTCTCTCATATTTTCTTTTTTCTTTGTTGTCTTGAAGATTTCAAATTTTTTTTCTCTCCCTCTTTCTCTCTCTCTCTCTCTCGTTCTCTCCTTTTCTCTTATGTAGGACGTAGTAAAATTTCATAATGTAAATGTATGTGCTTGACGTAGAGAGAAAGACTTTGTTGAGTAATAATGAATTTTGCTTACCTGTCGGACGTTTTTCTTTTTAAAAAAAGAAATACACGGTTGTCATACAAAGAAAAAGTGAGGACGATAATTGTGATAGAGAAAGAGAGGTAGAATGAAATTTTTCTCTATTCTTTCAAACTCGTAACAATCTAAATGAATATAAAGTTAATGGTGAAATGAAGTCACATAAAACGGAACAGCACGTAGAAAATAGAGGAAGTTACGAATCGATCATATGCAAACTGAGAAAAATACATATATATATATGATATTTCCGTGAAACCTGTACTCTGGTTTCTTTTTACAGTCAATTTGTAAAAAGATCAAGTTTTTTTTTGGTCTGGAAACATTTATAGCAAGGTGTTCCTTTTTTTTTCCATTAAATATGTGTCAAGCAAAGGTTGAAAAATTTTCTGAAGTGATTATGCACTATGTCCATTGATCCGATTATCAAGATAATCATTGTTTGATGCTAGACTGATGAATTATGCTCTTCAAACTGCTTTTTCCATACTGCTAATCATCAGAACAGCAATAGTGCATATACAATAAAAACGATTATCACTAGTAAACTATTATCAAGACAACTTGAGTGATAAACAAATTCAGAAAGCATAATGGTCACTGACTGTCTCGTCCGTTAGGAAAGCGAATTGAAGAAAGTAAAACAGAGATATTTGTATTTTTTATTATCCTTTTATAATTTTGGTTTTGAATATTAAAAATTAATGACTTATAATTCGGTTACAAATATCCACTACACTATGAAGATCGTTGCAACAACACATTCAGAATACATTAAATTATTTTGTAGAAGATATTCACTGCTTAAATTAAATTGATATTATGATTAATTATCATTATTGCAAGTTTGATGGCAAATATTTTTGAAATAAAAACAAAAGTTTTAGTTGATCTTTATTCCTGTATGTTCAATAAACACTAAAATCAATTCACCCAATATCATAGATCCAGTACATCTATTTTAATTTTTCTTAATAATAAATGAAATATAGAGTCTTTTGTTTAAAATTCAATTTATAATTTCGGTGAGTTATGTTTGGCACAAATACTGATACAGTATATGGCGCCTTAAGAAATGAAAAAAAAAACCTTAATTGCACTCACCTAGTAAAGTATTCATTCAAGAACAATACGAATCCTTTTGCTTTTCTTTTACTCTCTTGATTCTGTCTGGTACCTGCGTGGTTTATATATATATATATATGTGTTAAGAATAACACTGTTCGTAGACAGATAAAGAATAAATAACTTCAGTTGGTCGTAGCTTTCATTCTTGTATTTGGTATAAACGCGAACAACTACTGTATTAATAATACAATTCAAATGGAAAATCTTACAGTAAAAACATGGAAAGCATCTGCTTACTATGATGTTACTAAAGATAATAATCAAGTAAACTCTTTTTGTTTTCAATTGAAACATTTAACTATAGAAAGGAACACTCTTAGATACAGTTTGTATAATTAAACTCTTTCGCGCTAAGTTTATATCTTGTGTAACACAATTCGAGTTGCTTTTAAATATAAAAAATTTTTATTGACATTTCTTGTTTTCTTATGTTATAAATCAATATCATTATTCATTGTTAAATATTTTGTGTATATTTAATAAAACTTAAAGGTCTTCTTCTCTATTTAATTATTAAATTTGGCAATGTCAAGTACACAACATGAGAGTATTGTTGATAATGAAATTACTACATCACAATCACAAATACCACCAGAAAGTACTGTTGCCATTTCAACAGTTGATGTAGTTGGCGAACCGATCAATCAGGTTTTTTTTCCCTAGCGAGCTTCTATCATTTCGCTATTTTTGTTTTCGTATATATTTTGTTATAAGGAACACTGCCAGATGAGGTCATAAATCTACCCCGAAACCTCACTTTCAATAGAATAGAAAGATAGAGCATGAGACTCTTCACACTTCTGTGTAGTTGTTTATTCTAATGCATACGAAAAAAATTTCGTGGACAAAGCAGTCGTTGAGATTCTATCGATGTTGAGCTTTTTCGATAAAATCTATGACAACCATACTTTCTTTCTTTTGCCAACTCAATATGAAAAACTAATAGTATAGATCAACGTAGTTTTTCATGCTCTACAGAATGACCTATCGATTGGTTTATACAAGAACAGCCATCGCATCTGTCCGATCCTGTACAAACTAATCGATGAACATGATCGATACGTCACTTTTTACAGCATAAAAAAACTATGTCGATCTACACAACTAGTTTTCATATTGAATTTTCAAAAGAAAAGATTATACTTACCATAGCTATTATTCGAAATGTCCGAAAGTAATAGACCTCGCAAACACTATCTAGTCTACAAAAGTTTTTGTCACATTCAACAAAACAAAAAAGTACACAGAAGTGTGAAGGGTTTCATGCTTTGTCTTTCTTTTCTATTGGTAGTGAAATCTAAGAATGAGATAACAGATTTACAATCTTATCTGGCATTGTTGTTTTTATTGTAAAATAATAATAATTATTGATATAGAGATGGACATCATCATTACTTATATCTATCGCTGTCGTTGTACTATCCACTAGTTTTGTTATGGGAGTTAATATTGGTGGTCCGAATTTATATAATGGTGTATGTTAAAATTTGATTTATTTGTAAATTATATTTTATTGTTGTTTCATGTTTTTCAATATAGTTTATTGTTCCATGGACTCGTGGTCATCCATTTCCTTGTCAAAAAGAAGGTAGTACATCACAATGGATAGCACGTAAATGGTGGGATTGTGTTTATAATGATACAACAAAAAATCTCAATGGTTATTATTATCTTCCTGAAATATCTACAAAAGCTCTTATTGGTCAACGATTAAAAGATTCAATGCATAATGTTTTATTTGTTATTGGTGGTTTTATTGGTGCTTTTTCAGGACAATATTGGTATAAGTGTTTATCAAGGTTAGTCTTATCAATTAAGTAAATAGAATTTACAAAGAAAAAATAATTTAGACGTAATGCTATATTTGCAAGTATGCCATTTCAATTAGTTGCATCAATATTTATGATTATTACATTGTATATATATCGTGGTTATGAAACAGATGATCCAGACCAAACAACTATCGATAAAGCAACGAAAAATAAAGATGTAGCAATAAGTTTTTTTTATATTTCTCGATTTCTTTCTGGATTTTCTGCTGGTATATAAATATATATTTCAATGATTGATTTGATTGTTTCTTATTTATTTTAGGTATGTGTTGTGTAGTATCAACATCTTATTTAAATGAAATAAGCCCTCGAGCACTTCGAGGTACTGTAGGTTCTTGTCATCAATTAGCAATTGTAATAGGTATTCTTTTTGGACAAATTATTGGTTTACCATGGATATTAGGACGACATAAGTGAGATTATAATTAATTATACATTAGTGGACAGAAGTTTTCCTCCATCTAGTAGATCTTAGCTTCTATATATGCGGAAAGTTTGAAAATTGGTGTGCGCATACTCCACAAAGAATGTAGATCAGAGATATAAGATAGCTCCTATGTTTTAAATATAACGAGAATTATCCTGAATGGCACCTTTTTTGTTTTGCTTCAAGTTTTCTAACCTGAAAAAATGGCTATTAAATTTTGCATTACCTTTCATCAACTACATAACTAATTCTTGATATTTTTACTTGCAACTGAAGCCTAGTATATTATCCTTCATCGCTCAAAAGATCATGTAATTTGCTGCAAGATTGCTGTCTCTGGACGTTCTTTGAACCTTCGGCATCAATACAATGATTATAAACGACTAGAGCCCATCGATTTCACAATTTACGGAGTCGAACTCAATTAACAGACATTTTTCAGATTTTGACTAAGTAAAGTCCGAATCCAGGGCCAACACAATGAGTTCTAACGTACAATGCCTATGGTAGTTGAGATCTGGTAGGAAAGGAGGGAGGAAATACTTTTGTTCATTTCTGTAAATTACAAGAAAAGAGCTGTTATATATATTCAGTGCTTGGAATTGGGGTATGTCATGGGTTGGTTTATTATCGTTGATGGGTTCTATATTTATTTGGACATTACCTGAAAGTCCTCGATGGCTTGTACAAGAACGAAAACAAAATGAAGCTGCACAATCATTACGTAAATTACGACAAAGTAATGATATTGAAGTTGAACTAATTGAATTTGAAGAAGAAGAAACTGCATCAAATAAACAAGATCTTGGAATTCTTAAAGTACTTTCATTAAATGAATTTCGATGGCCATTAATCACAAGTTTGGTATTAAATGCTATTCAACAATTATCAGGCATAAATGCTGTAGATAAAATCATTTCTTTTTTTCTTCTTTATATGTATATATTTGAATATTTTATTTCAAAGGTATTCTTCTATTCAGGAGATATGTTTTCACTAGCTGGTCTACGTGATGAAAAAGTATTTTGGGGTATATTAGCTACGGGTGTCATTAATCTTATTGCAACACTTGTTGCTTTAAAATTAATTGAATTCTTGGGTCGACGTCCATTGATTATTTGGCCATTAGCTGGTATAATAATTGTTATGATTGGTCTTACGATATTGATTGTTTTAAATGTAAATTTTAAAAACAAAACTAAAACGGTTTTTTCAAATACTTATATAAATTATATAACTTGTTTAGGCAAAAAATTCCGAAGATAAGAAAGATGCACTGGCGATAGTTAGTATTATATTTATTCTTCTGTTTATTATTTTATTTGCGGTTGGTCTTGGACCTATTCCTTTTGTATACTCAAATGAAGTATTTGCTGTTGAAGCACGTGCTGCTGGACTTTCATCAGCAATGTTTATCGTATGCTTTAGATTTATGAATATTGTTCATTAAATATTTTTCAATTTTAGAATTGGTTTTGTAACTTTTTAGTTACTTTATTTTTCTTACCACTTCAATCAGCAAGCGGAGGTTATGTATTTCTGGTTTTTTGTGTACTCGTGGCATTATCATTCGTTCTACTTTTCTTTAAAGTAAGATCAATTGTTGATGTATTGTTTTTCTTCGTATTAATTTAATGACATTTACATCCATTTGTGTTTTCGCTTTCAGATGCCCGAAACAAAAAATAAGAAATTACAAGAAATTCAAGCATTCTGGAAATAAACATGATGACAAAAAAACAATAAAAATTCTTGTTTTTCTTTGCTCCCTACTCATCCGTAGACATTCCTTATTCTAATAAACATTTCTCTGCATGTTTTATTCTAGCAAAAAGTTTTAATCTTTATTTCCTTAATAGAAATATGTTGAATCATCATAATAAATTCTTAACGGAAATGAAAGATCATCGAGTAAATCATAATACTTTTTTTTTTTTCCGCATGAATATTGAAGAGTAAAAAATAGTCAACAATGAAAGTAATAATGACAACTTGCCAGCATTTCAATAAAATTTTTAACATCATCAAATGTTTGTCACGCTTTCCAAATCTATTATGCTGTGTTAGTCGAAGCGAATAAATGATGATTTACAAAAGATACTTATTGATAATAAATAATACATTGTGCTAGTCCATGAAATATTAAGAGGTATGCATACAACTCAAAGATAAGTGGTTGAGATTTAATTTGTAGAGCTATACAGATTAAAGCTGTTAGCATATTAAATAAAGACCTTAGAAAGAATATAGCTAAAGATGAATCAGTAAATTCTTTCAATGATTGATAATGTTTGAGAATTTCCATATGTTCGGTAATTTTCATTTTTATATGTGGTTCAGAACAGTACGTTAATTGTTTTATTGCATTATTTATTTTATGCTTTATGCTATAATGGAATGTTGCTATTTGTGAAACAAATCAAGTATTCAGTTTCATCAAAAGATTATTTTTATGTATCATTGAACTGTCCTATAATCTATTACATTTATCTAACTCATTGATGACATAACATTTCTTTTTGTTTTTTGTATAAATATACAAAATTCCGAAATAAGATTTTTACTGTATTTTTAAGAATTCTTAATTCAATGAACAGAAGATGTTTTCTTATTTTTTGTAGAATGCTTGTTATCAATGAATCATATAAAATAATATCTTATGACAGTTATTTATGTGAGAAGAATTCAAAAGTAGACAATAAAGAATAAATCAAATCATGAGAGAAGATCTATAAAAGTTCGCGCTCAATATAGAAAAACTTATTTGTGAAAAAGATGTATGGTTGTCGGAAAGTATTATTTGTCAACAAAAGTTTTATAAATGAAATAAAATATATTATTTTTCTTTTTTTCTAAACTAATGTGACTCACTTTAGTTATTTATAAAGAAATATTGCTCTGTAAAAACACGTCTATTGACAAGCAAATTATCACTGATAAAGAAAATTATCAATAGTATAATGCCCTAAGTAATAATTATTAAATAGAATTTCGGATGGTAAAAGGAAGCAGATAGAATGAATTTTCTTTATTAAAGACGTGTAAAATATAAAAATAAAGAAAACATATCTATTCATTTTAATCAATATCATTTTATAATAATTACCTTAGGTCATGTAGTAAAGAAAAACAAGAATCGTCATTTATACGATGGAAAATCAATTAAATTCAAGAATACAGATCAACTCGAGTTATGAATGATAAATAACTAGTATAACATAAATTAAAATTTTAATCTAAGTTTGATTTCAATTTGTGGACACTACTTCTTTGATTGTTTAAAAAAGAGTAAACGCAAAATACCTAATACACATATGATTAAGACGTTATCATCACTGACAAATCTGTTCTAATGCTTTTATGTTTTATGATATCGCGACATATGCATGTAATACAAATGCAGGCAAAGTCAATATTCTGGTATTACGAATAAATCTATGATTAAGATAGAGTAGTTATTATTTTGAATACATCTATTGTGTTGTTCTAGACAAATGATATATATATATTTCTCCAATCATTATTTGTTAAACAAAAGACGATAAGATTTCATTTAATGATAATTTCAGAACAATAGACTATTTGCATTGTTATTTAGACATAAAACGTAAAATATATTAAAAAATTAAAACTTCAAATCTCTTATTTATTGCAATGAAATGATATATCAATAAAACCAACTGACATTACATCCTTATGACAATAATATCATTATATCTTAGATTCATTTATAATTAATAAATAATTTTAAAAAAATCATGTTTTTTTGTTCTTAAGAATACAAATTCATAATATCGCAAAAGAAAGTTCCATGTAAATCTAATAAACAGTAATTGGATATTCATATTTTTGTCAGAATGAATACAACAAGCAAGAATCAAAAAGGCAAAAAAATATGGTGTGCGAAAAAAAAAGTGCTGATAATTGGAAATATGTCATCTTCTATTGATTTTAATGTTCGCCTTGTACATCCTCATATATCACACAGTCAATCTACAAGGTTTTAAGGCATATTTATATATATATACACGTGTCTCAATCAAATTTGTTTTCAATCTAGAGATAAGCATCACTATGGACATCAACTACAAATGACAGATGGCAATCATCATTCATTACATTGAAATGAAATATTGAGATAAGCATTACGTTTTTCATTTTTTTTTTTCTTTTTTTTATAATTATTATAAAGGTAATTTTATATAACCTTTTAATTATTCTTTCTTTTTCTTTTTATCTATGAAAAGAAAGTTTGTCTATAATGAAATTCTATTAATATTTGTATTTATTTTTAGTGGCGTCACTCGTCCTTTAATAATCATTTAGTTCAAGAAGAGAATACGTAAAAAAGAAAGAGTCAGAACAAAGTAGAAGAGTTAACTTGCGTATAATGTCCTTTTGGCACTATAACTTCACTCCATCGCTCTCTCTCTCTCTCTCTCTTCCCGACAGCAGGCTATTCACCGTTTGGCTCTCTTTCTCTCGCTCTCTCTCTCACTTTTTTTTTTTGTATACTTGTATATGTCGATTCCTTTTCACTTTTTAAGCGAGCATGTGCATGTGTAATATTAAACTTCTTTTCCACCACTAACCGTTTACCTATAGTCCCATAAAAATGAGTTGTATAGGCATCAATAGAAAAGGCACTAACATCATCAGCAGTTGGTATAAAATCTGGTATAGTTGATTATTTTTTTTTCTTTTCTTCTTCTTACTTCTATATAAGTGCCAACAAAATAATAAATAACTTTCATATGTGTAAATTTATGAGACAATTGAAAGGAAAAAAGAAAAGAGGAAAAGAAATGTTTTATTTATTTGTTTGTCTGTATGTCGTGATAAAAAAAGGTAATCGTATATCTTTGTCCGACTAGCATCGTCAATTTTGCGTTAAAGGCGTACATATATGTAGGTGTTATTTGATGTGAGTTGAGCATTATGGCATATCACACCTTTGTGTAGATTTGATACATTATAAATTCAGTTTCCTTTTTTTTATGTTAAGTGGAAAAAAAGGAAACCAAACTCTTCTTTTTCCTAGTCGTCTTCAAAATATTTATATAGCTGTGCCTCTTTTCCTGATTGAGATGAATATGTGAGAAGGTCAATGTATAGAAAAAAAATGAATACTTTAAAATAGACAAAGCATAATTTGTGACGTTCTCGATTTTCAAAGTTAAGCTCCCAATGCACATTAATTTCAAAAAAAGAAAAAAACTCAAAAGGACGAAGAGAAGAAGAAAAAAGCATAGAAGTAATTCAGTTATATCTGTCGTTTACAGTAATATCAACATGATGCAAAATTTATCAAGTATGAGTCTAATGTATTTATTCGACCTAAAAAGACAAATCATACTTGTAACTATTGTTTATTAAGTTGAGAAGCAAAATCAATTACAATTTATTATTTTATTCTTTTGTGAAGACTTAGTAATGTTTGAACTGACGCGCCGATAGTTCTTTACCAATTCGTATAGTTCTCTTTATCCTTTTTCACCTTGACGCTTGATGAATATGTCAGTACTACATGTTAGATATATATTTATTTGACTCGGTCTTAAAGAAAAAAAAAATGAAAAAAAAAAAGAGAAACTAACCTTCTCTTTCTTTTTGTGCTTGTTAGTTCATTCATATTAAATTATAATCCTTTGCACGAACGAACTTACATATACTTGCGCATTTACGTTCAAACATGCAATTTGTATAGTTCAAAATCGATCTCCTTTTTCTTTTTACATACCATGTTTATCACAACATGATCTGTATAAAAATTCCTATGAACAATGACATAATACAAATATCAATGATATTTTTTTTTCTTAAAATATTTCTTCAACTTTTTTTTTAATTAATTTCTTTTTTTTTTGTTTGCTATTTACCAGTTTTACACTATGAAAGTCGTGTAGACAAATGACCCTATATGCCATTATCTATCTACACATACACATAAACATAATTGCTCACTTATTTTCAATCGATGTGTCGACGTCTACGTCTCACTCTATTCACACAAATTCAATTGATTTTATAACGGTGTGTATACACACACACGTTTGCGATCCATTAGATGTTTGTATATGTTGTCACTTTATCTTTTCAAATTCGCCATACTCATGTATGTATGCCTATATATGTATAAACAATTTATGTTGATATTCAAAGCATACATGCAAGTACCCTATAGCGAATTATTGTTATCCTTTTTGAACCTTTGTCGTATGCATTAAGGTAAAACGAGAAAAGAAATAATTATTAAAATTACTAGATTCAAGTGTTTTCGTTTGATGACACATATGATGAAAAAAAGGATGATGGGCTTTCGTTTGTATTGAATTTATTGTAGAAACGTATATATGTATGTGTATATGACAGACGAGTTTATGTATATAAAAGGCAAAAAAAAGAATTATTTACTAGACATGAGACAGCGTTAATGTTAATCATTACTTGTGTATGATCAAGCGATTTCTTTAGTACTTATTCGTATGATAGCGAACACTGTAGACACTCAGTTGTACATGACTTTGTTAACCTTGGGGTTTTTATTTTATTCTATTAGGTTTGTCATGCATCTCGCTTTTTTTTTGAAGTGTGTACTCTCCTTTCCACGAACATGCATTTTTTTTGAAAATGAGTTATTATAGATAAAAACAGCGGTGTATAGATTACTAGTCGATGTTATAGTTTTTTGACGATATGAAAGAAAATGATTTTACCGACTCAAATCTGCTGAGTCTTTCATCAGCCAGCTGTGACTCTTATATCAATTAATGTTGAGTTTTTATTTTTCTTTTCAAGCTGACTCATGAACGAATCCAAGATGACGACTGAATCAGAGAACATTTCTTGAGGTGCTTTGTGTTACAAGTGTTACGGATAAAGTACACAGAACATTTTACCGTCCCAGTCTATTTCTTTTACGGTTGAAATAAAGCTCCACTTTGTCTGTTTGCTTAAAAATATTTATGGTCTATTCGTTATTCTACTTTAACAGCTATGAGAAATATGTCAAAAAAAAAATATTTTTTTGACTCATACCGTATTTCTACGAGTGCATTTAGATGTATGCAAATGAATTCAGCTTATTGTTAACTACATAAAATATTGTTGTCTATAGAAATAGGTAAGGTTTTTAACTTATTAAGTCATCCTAAAACAAATCATAGAAATGAATAACATCTTTTTTTTTTAAGAAAAAAAAAAAAGGTTTTCATTGCTTTTTTTCTCTTCTCGTCATTTTCTAGTGGACGCAATTCTTAGGTAGTTATATATAATCTTCTTCTTTTTCTTTTTAGTTTATTTAACTATATGCGTTTGAGAGGAAGTGAGAAGGACAGATGTCTTTGCTGTTTCTCGTCTTCTTACTTATCAATAAGCATGCACGTCCGTGTATGTATGTATGTATGTATGTTCTCAAAGAGAGAAAAAAAAAATTCTCTTAGTTCATTGTACTCGTGTCGGACATGTATATGCATGCGTAATAATTGATCGGGTACCGTTTGTAGATTTGTTGATTCAATCGTTCAGCTGAATGTGAGAGAATGAATACGTAAAACATTATAAAAATAAAAAAGAAGTAACGAAGAGTAATTGATATTTCACTTATGATTAATTCTTTCGTTATTTGACTAATTGCCGATTATATCTTCTTTATCGTATCTCACCTTTATTATGTGGGTGGATTCGATGTGTTTTTTTTTCTTCTCTCTTTGTTTATATAGGTTACAAATAAAAAAAAATGCCCATCCATTTACGATTATTTTATTGAGAATATCTTCTTTGCTCTTTATGATTTCATTTTTAGATAAATAAAAATAAACATTCAAATCGAATGGCTCTATTCTATGTTGGCTATTTAATAGCTGTATCAAGTACAATTGCATTCATTCTTGCGATATTAACACCAAGATGGATCTATCCAACTTTTCCTACATATCCGAATGCAACAAATTATCGTGGAATTTTTTATGTTGATGAAGGTCGCACAGATGCAATATGTCGTGATTGGATTCTTGTCTATAAAGATTCAGTAGCTTCATGTCGACCACGTATGTATTAAAAAAATGTTCTTCTCATGTTTATAACAAATTATGTTGTTTTTATCATTAATTTGAAATATTTTTTTTTTTGTAGCGTATGCTGTTGCATGTGCAGCATTATCAATTATAGCATCATCATTGTCGATAATTCTTCTTTGGCTTGCTGGTGGTTATCTTTATCTTCGTCGTCGACGTCTTGCTCCTCATTTCGTAACAGCTTTAGCTGCATTAACATTTTTAATTTGTAAGTCATATTTTTATGAGTTATGTTTATTATTTCTATTTTTATTTTTTATTTTTCTTTCTTATTATTTAAATTCTAGTTTGTATTAGTGTAGTCATATGGATTGTAATGATTACAATGAATCGTGATGCAAATTTAACAATTCGTCGTGAAAATATTGGTTTTTCAACATGGATTGCTGTTGGTTCAAGTGGTGGTTATTTAATTGCGTTTATATTATTTATTATCTATCGTATTGATCTTGGCCATCGAAGGTATCTCAAAGAAATGGACATGAATTCGCGTCGCTTCTAGATACATATTTATACTGAAATAGAGATGTTTTGTACATATTATCTTCCGTGTCATTTTCTTGCTCGAATCTATATATTTGCATGATCTCTCCCCTTTGTGTCTGTGTGTTTCTTTCTCTTTATACTTCCAACAACATAAATGAATCATAAAGTAGAACTATATATCTATATATATATATGCATGAGAATCAAATTTACATAAGCTCACAGTTACAGCCACGTGACACATAATACATAATATACAAGAGTACTAAGTAAAAAAAGAATTCTATATACTTATATTTAATGCTATACTAACGAAAAAAAAAAAAAAAAACTAGGCGGTACTGTAAAAAGATTAATACAACATAGAGATCAAATTCATATATCCTCGCGAAAATATAAATTTGTGATGTATATGCATGTATTTGTTTGCATCCTTATATTTGCTTGCTTTCTCATCTCACAGTTGGCTGTCAAAAAATTTATATGTATGTTATGGTAATGTTGACCAGTAAAGAAAGGAAAAAAAAGACGAGAACAAATATTGACATTGAGCTCGTCTCTTTTACTTCTTTCGAAAAGCTTGATCGATTATGTATATACATATAACACTAGATATTTCTTTTTGTTTTTCTTTCGTTTTTGTATATTATCCTTTTTTTAGTTCATCTCACGATCTATATTCAGCATAATTATTTTAACGCTTCTCTACTTTTAACTTGCTTATTCAATTCAATCAAGTTTTTATACTACGATCATTTACTAATAATATTATGGTTTTTAATCATATAATTAAATTTATGTTTGATCAAATATTTCGTTGTTGTTTTGTAATAAATTGTTTTTGGTTTTTATTGTAATCGATTTGTACTATGCACAAATCTATATCCTTTTCTTTTTATCATTCTATTGATTTTTCTTTTGTTAAGTGGTGTTACATTTTCTTTTTCTTTAGTATATGATAGATCTTAAAGAAAAAACAACGAATATGTAGATATAAATATATATATATATATATATATGGATATGGATATTTTATTAGTCGTATTTATAGACGGTTTTTTTGTTTTCTATTTGAAAATAATCAATTTAATATATCAGAAAAATAATTCGTCTTTTTGTACTCAATACACTTAGATGTTAAGAGAAGACGAAAGAAAAGTATTTCTTAAGTATTTATATATGATATGAGTATTTTGAGAACAAAAAATGATTTCTATTCTCAAATAGATATATTTTGTTCACGTATTAAAGATAAAATGTTTGTTTTTTTTTCTGTGCAAAAGACGTGAAGAGAAAAAAAACATGTTTTTTTTAGATGATCTATTAATAATTTGAAAATATGCCTTTAGTTGTGATTAAAAAAAAAACATTTATGAATACGAAAGATAAATCAACGTATTATGATAGATTTTATTAATGCAAATGTCTATAGTTTCTTGTAAAATAAAGAACCGAATACATATGTTTTAAATAACGTGTTAATAATCTCAAATTCAAATAGATATTATCTCACCAATCATAGCAAAGAGAAATGAAAAAAAAAACAACCAAAGCTTCTTATTCTAAGAAGATTATTTTCAAACAACTCATCTTAATTAGAAAAAACATATTAGTCTTGCCAATAGAATTTGATAAATCAAAAGTCAATTTTTCAATCATTTTGATAGAAAAAAAAAGACTCATGAAAATTTATTAATGAAAAAACAAAATTCACGTAGTCGAAAATTCTTTTGATTTATTGTTTTAATATACTGTCATAATAATATCTTGAATTTAGAATTTTTCGAATCAATTAATTTATATTATGAAATAAAGAATTAAAATAGGAACCATATTTTATTGGAAAGCAATCTTATAATAGAATTATAGTAGTGAATGTTAGCTTAGCAACTACAATGTATATGGTAGACAATGACAAGCAATACCTAATTCATGTCGATTTTATTTCTAATTATTAAGATAAGAAAGGTCATTTCATAGACATTTGTTTGATTATCATTATTATCTCAAAAGACATATGCAAATGTGTCGAGAAATTTGTAATAAAACAAAAACAAGTTTTGTTTGAACTAAAGACTTTTATATCAGATAAATAAGTTATATGCATACAAAATGAAGAACAGATAGAAATTACTTATGATGGAGGTATTCGACGTGTCTAGCTCCATTTTAATTCATTCATACCTCATTCGATAGATCATATTATGATAAGAAAAAGCCTTAAAGGGCTCGAGTCCATGGCGCCTATTGATAAAGAGTCATAGTCGTTGTTATTGAAACTTTTATTTAGAACTAATCGTTTCCGAAAAAAAAAACCAAATAAAGAGTTTTGGTCTAAAATTTTTCTCATAAATAGATTTAATAGTTATTAGATAATCTTGAAATTTTCAATAGAAATGAATATATCTTTCTCAAGATATTCAATTTATAATTACATTCCATTGTCATGTCCTCCTACAATAGACCGTTGTCTTTTTTTTAGAAATTGAACATCTTGAGAAAAGTATGTTCGTTTTCGTTGAAATTTTCAAGATTATATAATGACCGTTAAGTCTATTTATGGGCAAAATTTCAAACAAAAACTCTTCATTTTGGAAGAGAATGATTCTTAGCAAAAATTTCAGTAAAACGATGATAACACTTGGCTAGTAGATCATGAGTTCGAACCTTTTAAGTCTTTTTCTCACTTCAGTATAATCTATTGAATGAGATATGAATGCATTAAAATGAAGTTGAATACCTTTAATATTTTCCTCGTTAGTCGTCTGCAAAGAATTACAAAGAAATATATATTTATCTTTGATATCAATAAATAATTTTGAGTTATTTTTGTAACTTAACTTGCATGTCATTAAAGCAGCAGGTTATTATGTCGGTTTATTTGAACTTAATCAAAGGAAAAAAAAAAAAGTTTAATTTAGGAAAAAAATATTAATATTTATATAAAAATATAAATAATTTGAATTATTAGATTACATTTCAATAGAATTAGAAAGACTTAATCATTATGTATAAACTTCTGTTCTGTTGTGTCTATTGACTTATTTGATTAGAATTGGATTTATGTTTACACCTAAGAATTCGAGAAGTTTCTTTTTTTGTTGTTGTAGATGTTTCGACTAATTTTGGTGAAACGTAAAATTAAACGAAGAAGTTCATTTGAGATTCATTGCAACTTATTCAATAATAATCAATCAAATTAGTACTAAGAAAAACAAATTCTGATTTATTCTTTGCCATCACGTTTCTGTTCTAATTATGATTTTTGATTAATTTAAATGTCAATAAATGATCTATAATACTTATAAGCTTAGAGATATACTTCATTTCATCTATGTCCAATAATCAACTCAATTCGTTCATGATCAAGATGGACTTGATTTGTGGTTTTCAAAATTTAAATCGAATGGAAGAGAAAGTTTTTAAAATTCTATTAAGAATAGCTAGAGCCATGATATTACGGTGCGCAGCACTGTATATTAATCATTCACAAATCTCGACACAACTCAATCCACAATGTCGTATTAAGATGATCTAAATGTAGGAGGGTCATGCGATATTCTTTCAAACGTTGTTACAAAGTTTCGCTTGACAAATTGACGATTTTGAAACGAAGAAGTCAGTCTTTCTTAAAGATCATGAAAATACTTTTCAGCAGTAACAGTGATTAGATCATATGTCGTTACTACCTTTCAAATTTTTCATCACATCTAATATAAGTAATTGAAATTTAAAATGCTAAAGAGTACTTAAGAGTTGACTTTATGTGATAGATTCCGTGTGCGTTTTTCACTTTCTGTAGACACAAAATTTGTTTATATTATCATCTATAAGAGAATAAATTCAATACAACACAAATCAATATAAATTATTTTCACTGTTCAATTATTATCCGTAATTTCTGTTAATTTGACGATACAGTAGACTTTCGCTTCAGAGTTTTCTTTCCAGACAGATAATTGATGAACTTATTCTTTTTGAGTTCCACATATAATAACAATCAGTCAGAAATTCTAATAAAAAATTGTCGTATGTGGTACGATCTCCATTAGTAGTTTTTTTACAGGAATTCCATCATGTACGTATGTATATATAGTCAATTGTAAATACAATTTTTCTTGACATAGGCATTCTATTTCTCGCCATGATAGAGAATCAGAACAAGTCGGAGATAAAAGAATAGGTGGTTAAAGGTCGAAAGGAAAAATGTCGAAAGAGAAAATGTCGAATGGCAAAATGTCGAAAGCAGATTGTCGAAAATCGAAATCCTTTTTGGTCACAGATTTCGCCCTCACCCTCACTGTTGTGCTCTGTGAATGTGTACCGTATTACATTCTATTGATCAAATCTTAGAAAAAGTTTTTCATCAAGGATTTACAAGGATTTACAGGGGTTCATAATTTTCGACATTTTGCTTTTCTACATTTTTTTTTCGACATTTTCACTTTATACATTTTCCTTTCGACATTTTGACACTTTACCAGATAAAAAGATCAATGAAAATGAATAATAACTTAGTGAAGAATTGTTGTGTACCAATGCACCATCAAATTTCATGAGTCTTTGTTCATATGGTACTAAACTATCAATTGAGCGTAAAAAGCATACTACAATAGGAATTCGCTATATATTTTCAAACTACAATATGTGACAATGTATTTCTATGTACAAATTCCATTCACAGTAACATTAAGAAAAGAAGAAAGAACACTTCCTGATATCATAAAAAGAGAATGAAATGTAACACAGCATATGAAATTATGTTGCAATGAGTTTTTTTTACTCGTTCGTTTTCTTGTGGAACCATAGATGACAACTGATAAAAAATAAAGTAAAGTATTGAAGGGCCTCACTTCTTTTCGAGGTTTATCGAGAATGACTTAGCAAAAATTTTTCAACCTTTCAGAATAGATAGATTTTGATGAATAGGATAAAAGTTGTCATAGACTTAACATTTTCAAATGGTTTCTTCCGAGAGATCTTGGGAGATCAAGGTCCGAAAATGACCTGAAGTTTTCCCCTCCTTCCACAAACATCTGCGCTACGCTTTCAGAACTGAAATTTTTTCTATGGTAACTAGGAGTAGATCTACGTTATTGTTTTCTTTCGTTAAAAAATACAGTTCCTGGAACTTAGGAGAAGCAAAACACTGGAACTAACAAAAAAAAACATGAACAAAAAACTTTTTTTCCGAATGATGCTGATCTTGTAAAATCTACCAGACTTCATATGCAAAACATTTTCAAGAGAAAAAAAGGGGTATCTCACTTTGTTCAAATTTCTCATAAAAAATTTAAGTCCCATCGGTTGAACTGTCTAGGAGAAAAGAGGGGAAAACTTCAATTTCTTGTTGAAAAATCTAACTTTTGAGAAAACCGCAAAGAAGTTTGCATTTTTCGGCTCTTATAGCATAAAGTTGAGTTCTTTTCGAGGTTTTTAAATGCAAACAGGTAGTTTTGCCTTCTTAAAATGAGCTCATGAGATAGAAGGTATTTCAATCTGCATACTAAGCATAAAAAATGAAAAACAAAACAACTGAAAATTTTGGATCTGGAAAGAGAATTGGTTTGAGTGAAATGAAAAAAAAAACAGAGCTGGAACAGCAACAAAAATGAAAAGCAAATAGAAACATCTAGGAAAAAATTCCATTATACTATGCAAGATGAAGTTATTTTATTATTTTTTTTCATTGATTAATCATCATACACACTATGAACAAAAGGGTGAGGCCGATAACAACAATAATAATAATAATAGAATGCATGGCTAGCTTTCAGGATTGTGAGCAATAAATGAAGAAAGATTGAAACTAAAATGATTTATACGTTTTCTTAATGAATATTCTTTTCTTTTATTCTGTGAGAAAGTATATAGTATATATATATATATTTTTATAAATCAATCTTTTCTTGTAAGTTCTCATTCATTTTAATTTTCCTCGTTTTAAGATAAGCAGCGTTCGTTAATTAAGGCTCGCTTGACCTCTAACTGAATCTTCAACAATTTCTATGCAATATATTATTTTACAAGCGCAATCGATACTAATATCAAATGTATTCATGCATGTGGCCGTGCGTGCGGAATGGATGTGCAAGTTTGTCTTGGTCTCAGTGCCAGTGAAGATATCGATGTGTTTCTCGTCTGGTACTTCTGTTCACATTTTCAACCAACCACGCATATTCACTCAACACAAACTCAGATCCACAAGCACATCAAGAGCCATATGTGCATCACATCCACACCATACCCAAATTCAAGCATCCCCACAATCAAGGAGCACACGAATAATCTATTCGCTCACCAATACATCAGCACTCTTTCTCAATACATCTCCAACATACTCTACATCAACTCATTAACACCTTTCCCAACAAATCCACTCACAGATCTACATCTACTACTGGTTTTGAAATGCATGGGAATCTGTTAAAAAATTGCAATAAAGCCCAAAAAAATAAGTTTCAATAGTTTCTAAAAATAATCGCCCCAGAAACAAAGCAGAAGAGGAGTAAAAATGGACCAAAACATAATGGTATGTTTTAACATAAGATAAGTTTGGACGTTTTAGAAAGTTAGTTGCGGCTTTCGATTGTACATTGAAAATGTTTGCAAATGGTACGTGTGTAAATGAGTAAGAATCTGTAATGCATTAACTCTCAAAACTTTAAGATAGTGAGAGAGAGAAGCGCTTTCGTGTCACATTTTTCTGAATGCTTTTCGATAGAAATTTGGAAAGTGTAGGATTAGCATCCGAAAACAACCGAGTTATTTTTGATGTTTTCACGAATTTTTTGATCTTTTAGTTTCGTGTTTAGATATTATATTAGAACTGATAAGATATTTTTAATGCGATTGTTGATATGTACATCTTATGTCAATAAATTCAACGATATACAACTCTCTGCAGTATGGCAGTCGTGCATTCACAGATTCTAACGATACCAACTCCAGGCCTCATATGTACCACTTATCAATATTGTTTCATGATAGCTTGCGAAAATACACTATACTTTTACCAATATATTCTTATCCTTCATCTTCGGCAAGTGTCGAATTGGTGAAAGTCCTATTGATGACATTTCAGCCATCCTCAATGACTTTAAAACTGTATCAGAGAAAAACATGTGAACAATTCTCTTTTAGTAAAACAATTCATAAACAAATACATCGAAGAATAAAAGTCAAAATATATGAATTTTTATAACTGAAAGAATATCATCTTTGAAACATTAAAACAGTAAGAAATAGAGAATAGAAGCTCGTTAATATATTTTTTATTTGTATATCAATCGAACATCATTTTCACGCATTTTACATATTTCATGAAACGATTTTCAATGAATGATCGAAGTATCAATATATTTTATTTCATGATATGATTAAATAATAAACTCTACATGTTTGAAAAGAAAAAAAGAAATTGTCTTTGGAACTAATTTGTTTTAGAGGCGTCCAAGTGCAAAATCTCGCCCAATACCTTTATTGACGAAGTCAGTAAATTCAGTTTGTAATCATTATTCTTATCTACCTTTTCAATATGATGAAGGAGCATATATGGATTACCATCAGGTATGATAACTGGCATAAAAGCAGCTAATTCTCCAATATCAATTGTGCCTGAATGATCAGCATCTAAAAGACGAAATGCTTCCGGTACATCAGCAGCTGCATAGGCACCCATCATGAATGGTTTTAAAACTTTGGCAAATTTATCAAATGGTAATGTTGGTTTACCTATTGTAGCTGCTAATCGTTCATAATCTGCTCGTTTCACTGATATTGTATAGTTGCGTTCGTTGCCACTATTAAAACTTTCTTTGTATATATATTCAACTTCACTGATTTGACCAGCCTTTTCATGAAGAGTTTCTTCAATGTGAATATGACCTTTATTTGCTGCCATTATCGAAAATGAAACTAAACAAGTAAGAATTTGCTTGAATTTGAGTTGTTTGTTTGTGAAAATTTAATGACTGTTGTTATTGTTCTGATTTTAATGCAATCAAAAAGAACAGTAAAGTTACGTTTTCATATAGATTTCTTTTTGCTATGACACTGATGTGGCATACTTTTTCGTACCAGTAAACAAGAAATAATAAAATAAGAACGCAAAAAGAGACAATCATAGCAAAATCATGCATAGATTTTGTAGAGTAACCATGTAAACTCTTGAAGAAACTGATAATGAGGGAATATTTCTAGTCGTTTGCATAGAAAAAGGTAAAAACAACACATTATACTATGGATACCAGTCGGGTTTGGTCCATATTTGTTTTTTTATGTTCTTTTCTTTTCGTTCCTCAGGCCATGCAGACTTATACATTCTGATGAATTTCTTTATTTATACTTCCTAACAGTGTATGAAGTTGTTAGTGAGAAAAAAAAGCGGAGCTTGAAATAATTTTTCTTTCTTATAAAAAAATATCTTGAGTAAATAGACCTTGCATGTTATGCACTTTAAGATATTTTCTTGGGAAGCGTTGATAAAAAAAGGAAGTTCTTTTCGAGTTAAAAATAAAGTTTGACCAAATGTATAGAGCAAAAATACTTTTGATCACCAATTTTTGTTTAAGTAGTGATTTTTTTTTGTCTCTTCTTAGATGCTTCTACATGATTCATACAACTCATTATCCACATTGAGCCCTTGGTTTTCAAGGATAAAACAAGTTAATGTGAGTTATGATCGAAGTACTAGGCGTATGATGAAAGCAGTTAGAGTAGGACCAATGCAATTAGTAAAAGAAGTACGTGTGTTTGTAGAAAAACTACATATTCATTTAAAAATATGATTCTTCTTCAGACCGACTACACTCTTTACATTGATCAATCTAACTGGTAGAGCACATCAAAGAGTGTGGCTGTCGTTGATTTGGACAAGAACTGGTTAAGGAATCCTTAACTAATTAGTCTGATTGACAGTGAGGAATAGTACAGATTGAGAGTGACGGCATCGAAGCGTGTCTAAGTGAGTTTGGTATCGATCTGAAGGAATACCTACACTTTATTGACAAAAAATTTTTGTAAAATGAATGCCAAAAAGCTTCAGCCATCACAAGCAGCTTTTTTCGATGACAGAAAATATTGTCATCCAAATCTATAACTTCGAGTCTGTACGCCCAAACCTACGCGCTTCTTTCTGTACGTCCATTTCACTCATCCGAATCTGTTATATGTGTGAAAATTGTACGTTCAATTCAGTTACTAAAGAACTGAAAAGGGTATGAGTACGGGTGTGAGCCTCGATATGAGTGTCACTGTAGATTTGAATGTGCGTCTTCGCTATCGTATCGATGAGAATGCCGGTGTTCGAACTAGGTTCTGTTGTATTTCACCTTTCCAACCAATCACACTCATATCGTTACACCAAGTATCGCGACCGAACCATGGATCGCCACACTCACACATCATACCAAGATATCCAGCACCATACATCAACGCACCCGCACCTGCAATCACAAGAACAGCCACATCCAAGATACACTCATTGATAACACATGCTAAGCCGCAGACCTATTTATACGCCAACCAGTTCACACTCCACCCACCGCACCAATACACCTGCACCCCACATGAACACATTTACAACCCACAATCAGGTCTCTAGTCGACAGATGTTCACATGTAGTTTTGAATGGTCTACTCATAGAATAGTATGACGTAATTAGCAGATATTATCAGAATACTTTACTAGTTTTCATTAGAGTATATGTAGAAGATGAGTGTTTGCGTCTGAATATAGTGTATTTATAATCGTGTAATGAAATACTATGGAATCTATGCCATCCCTAGGTGATCGCTTCATGGACAAACATTGTAGTAGATCACTTCTTGTTTCCTTTTTATGTTTTGCTATGAATTCGCAGTATCTCCGAAATTTACATCTTAAATCTTAACATCACAAGATAATATTTAAAAGCAGAAAATTTGATAAGCCTGTATACTATCTCTATATTTTAAAGAAGAAAAAACAATTCTATTGTTGAACTATTTATTTTTACCACAAAATTCTTCATATATTGATTCTACAAAACTTATCTAGTTTATTTTCCTGAAATACCATATATTTATTCACCTTTATTTTTTATCGTCAAAAATAAATGTTTTACATGCAATTATGAACATTGATAAATACGATAGAAATATCCTTCACCCACTCATGTGAAAAGAAAACTAACAAACGAACAAACAAAAAAGTAAATATAAGGGGATGAAAAATACACTACTCACTATTATAGTAAATTATTAAATAAGAAAAGACTACAATGAAAGAAAAAGAAAACAAAGTCAATTAAAGGACAATGAAAAGTCATAAGAGGTGATGACACATTTATATAGAACAAATAAAGTTAAAGAATAACAAACCATACAAAGAAAAGAACTCCAAGAACTTGTCCGTATCACACAAAAAAAAGAGAGAATTACAAATAAGAAACAAAACAACCGGATTCATCAAGATTTCATTTAAGGTTTTCAGCAAAAAGATAAGAAAAACAAACAAGTATTTTGAATACAAAAGCTCTCTATTGAACATAATTGATCAGTAACTTTTACTATAATTAACTTAACATATACACACACACACACACTGATTCTTAGAAAAAAAAAAGCTTCTTCAGATCAAAAAATAAAACAATGCTTATAAATACTCTTCAATATTTAATTTTGCAAAATAATCCATCATTGTCCATGTGTCATCATCGGTCAATTCAGAAGATAAATAATCTATTTTAATTAATGGAAGTTCACGAGCAATATCAGCATACAATTGAAAATCCTTTAATAAAAATAAAAAATAAAAACAAAGGAAATCAATATCAAAGATAAAATCATTTCAAAAAAACTAATACCCAAATGAATAATTCATCAGCAATAGGCATATCATACCATGGTGACGTTGGAATTAAATATGCTGATGATGATAATAATGGTGAATCATGTTCATCATTATATCCACTATCAAGATCACAATCATAATCATCAATCTCAGTAACATGACTTGATGAAGCAGCATAGGATGACGGTGGTGATGAACATGATACATGAGATTGACGAGTATCAGAAGAATTTGTTGATTCAGAAGTAACTATACAAAAAAAAACAACAACAATACTAACCGCAAAAAAAAACATAATGAGTGCCTACTTGATTTCGAATGAGTTTTTCGTCTGTGACCAATTGGACCAATGGATGGCGGTGACAAAGACGATGACGAACTACTAATTATTCGATGATGATATCCTCGATGATTTGATAAATCAATAGCTCGAATAGGTGGAATATTATAACGAGCTAATTTAAAAACGATATTTTTATGAATATTATTTCAATGAAAAAAATTTTACCTGATGAACGACATTCATTACAATAAGAATTATTAGTTGATCGCCATGAAGTTGTAGTTGCGGCAAATTCAACTTTAATACATCGTCCTTTGAGTGTTATACCATGAGTAGCTTTTAATGCTTGTCGAGCATCTTCAGCATGTAAGAAACGAACAAAACCAAATGATTCATGAAATTTAGCACATTCTTCTAATGGTCCAAATGTTGAATACATAACCCATAAATCCTCTTGAGTAATACGCCGTACAAGGTTTCCAATGAATAATTTGCGATCAGCCATCAATTTACCTTTGTTTTTCTTTGAATGTAAAAATTCAAGATAATAAAAATAAAATCAATTATTTGAAAGTTAAATCTGATATTGTCGTGACTATCGTCGCCGCCACAAGAAGGTAATGACTAGTATAACTGATTCAAATTCTTTTGTTGATACATTAAGTCTTTTCTTTCTATCTATCTATTTATCTATCTTTCTTTCTTTCTTTCTCTCTTTCTTTCGTGCGTATGATAATCATGCTTATTCGTTAGATAAAATAGGCAATCAGGCAAAGAAGAATAATGACCATTTAAAAGTCCCTGGATAAGTGAAGTGCATTTCTTACTAATAAATATTTACATTTCGAAAAAAGTTTACCATTCTCGACTTCATCATATTTTTTTTCGTACAGATATGCAAAAGTAAAATATTATTTTCATTCATACAGATTATAAAGAATATTTGACTAAATTTTGATAGTTCGATCATTCAAGTATTAGTGAAAATGACAATGCATTAAAATTTATTTGAATCATATTAATAGGATTGATTCAATCTATTGGTTGTTTCTGGTTTGGAAAAAAGAAGGTGATCAAAAACAATATACATTTCAAATTATAAAGATGTTGCAAGTTTTTATCTCATGAAAACCAGTATCTTTGTGCCATGTCTTGCAAGGCCAGTATTGGAACTATACCAAAAAACATTAGAACGATGACAGAAGAGGATAAAAGTATCACGTTAAAAAAAATCGTCAAATAAAAGAAAAGAAAAACAAAAGGGTGTTATTAGACACACTTATCACATGGATATTACACAACAAAAGCTGAACTATTCTATGTCACACTAAATAAAGAAAATAAGCATAAATCTGTCTTGTTCATCATATAAACTATGTCGCATTGTGAGCAAAATTGTGTAGTCATTATAGTTGTTAGTGAGTTAAGTCTTGTTTCAACAATCCATTTGTATGAAGTTGCCATTCGACCTACTGCTTTTGATAAAGCATCAGACATAGGTGGTATATGGAATGCTGATTGGAAACCATGTTGAAACTCAATGAAAATTAATATTTCTAAATTTTCTATAACATTATCTGATTTTACTTGGCCTAAAGATAAACCAGTATTTCCTAGTCAACGTGATGTTTATTCTTATTTATCAAACTATATTCGACAATCAATATCGTATGATATTTTTCAATTTAATCCTCAAGTCATAAATATTACTTATTCTAAATATACAACACATCATTGAGCAGTATATTATCGAACAACATCAAATGAGATGTTATCAACCCAATCTGATTTTATTATTGTTGCGTCAGGCTTTTTTGAAATATCTTCATAAACCTGATAATATAATTGATGATTTAACATTTCAAGGAACATTTATGCATATTAGTGATTATCGTTCACCCGAACAAGTACGCAACAAACGAGTGATACTTGTTGGTGCATCGATGAGTGCAACTGAAATAGCTGCTAATATGGTAATAACTGTTACGCATATTGTACATATTGCACCACATAATTTCTGGTCTGTACTGCGTTTGTTACTAATGACATTTAAAGATCCAAATTTATCATTTTCTCCTATCGATTTTATATTCTATTTTCGATCAATATGAACATTAAATCATGAAATTTTATTTCGAAATATTGATGATTATAAAAATTTCAATAAATACTATGCATTTATTATTGGTGGTGATCTTGTTTAATTAAAAATACTGATAATCAAACATCATTTATTGCTATATCAAACATGTATATTGAATGGAATCAAATAGGAAAAATAATTTTAAAACAAGGACGATTAAGTGAAATTCATAAAGATGGAACATTATTGATATTGCGTAATGAAATAATAATTGAAACAACTAATGATGATATTCTTATTTTATGAATTGGCCATCGACCATATCTTGATTTTTTTCAATCGACATATTTGAGCAATTTATCTGACAAACCTGAGGGTATCTTTTGTCTTCTTCTATTTTTCATCGAACTATTTTTCATCCATCTTTATCTCGTTTACTATTTATTAGTATTTATCGAGGTGTTTAGTGCATATTGATTGAATTATAAGTTAATTTGGTAGCTAAATTTTTTTCTGATCGTCTGTTTAGTCCTTCCACTGCTGTACAACAAATAGGTTTACATGTAGAACATCATATACACACTCAATATTGTCCACTTCAATTTTCACACAGTGATTATGTTGAAGTGATTCATGATATTACTCAAGAAACAAATCATTCAATACCATTGAATACAATAGACATTGTTGTACCAGCACAATATCGAATTGATGAAACTGATAAATCTGTACTTATTGAAATTGATTTCATATGTCAAATAATATAATACGTGTGTCACGAGATAAAGTTTGAAATATTTTGTTCTTTGTAATTGAGATGATAATAATGTATATTTAACAATAAGTTATTAACGATTGTTCGACTCAAAAGGTAATAATTTACTCATAACTCACTTATAAACTCAATCCTTAACTATATTAACATACACATTAACGTAAATGAAAGTTATATTATTCAAGCTTTCAAATTACAATATGTTCATCGTCACTCAGACGTGTTCTTTAGAATAGAAAAATTATTCTTCCTTCTACTCTCATATAATTGTGCATTTTTTTCAATGGAAGTCGTTCCTCTTAAAAAAGAAAAAAGTCATAAAGTACCACTATCAATTTACGACTTGTTCCTTTTTTATATGAACATTTTTGGTAACAAACTCGATCATTGTTAAAAATTGTCTGAAATTTCATGATTGAAATATTATTAAGAAACTTGAAAAATAAATTCAAATTGTAACAAATATGCATCTAATTTTTTTTCTAATGAAAATTAATTAGAATTAAGTACAAATATAGTTTTCTTTTTAAGTTGAAAAAGAATCCAATGTCTTTTATCAAAATTACAGACAAAAATGACATTAATATTTGCTAATCTTTCTTTGAACGATATCAAGCCGAGAAAAAGACAATATTTATCGTATTACGTTTGATTCAAGTATACAGAAACTTATGCTTCGATCTCAAATTTCAAAGATTCATTTATATTTCATGTTAGTGCACTATAGACAGTCAATGACATTATGTCGGCTCATATTTTGTCTAGATATATTTGACATAATGTATGATTTGCTGGTCTTTAAAAGAATCTATTTTGTTCAACGAAGAATACAATACTGCCTAGATTTTCAAAACCTTGCGAGCTTATTCATTAATTTTTCTAAACATAGACATATGTATTTCAAGAGGAGAAAGAGAAAAACTATCACTGTATCCCACTTAACTCTATTTTTTTACTTCATGTTGACCTATATATTGGAATAGAACATGAAAATAGGGGAAGAAAAATACTCTTTTTAGTTCCATGAGCTGAGTAAATGGTCATATAATTCAATAATAAGACAAGCACTCTTCATTATTTTAGCACATCTTTGGATTAGATTTCCATTTTTTTGCTTGGATCATTTTTTTTCTTACAGATATATATCTGCTGTGCTACTGTGATCAGTAATTCTTGCTGTCGGAAAATGACAAGTCAATGAAATTACGTGATATGATTATGAAAGCAAATGACGAGAGAAAGAGAGAGAGAGAAGAGTGAACGGGAGAACATGACGTTTGTTAGCACTTAGAACAACGACGTAACAAAAAAAAAGTGAGAAAGAAAGAAAAAAATAGGAATGTCGTACTAAGGACTTTTACCTTGCCAGTTTGCAGAAAAAGAAGAAGCAATATGTCGTTGGCTCTACATGGACATCATATATTATTAATCTCTACATTAATGTTTGTCGCAGCTATTCTTACACCAAAGTGGTACATTAGTTCAGAAAAAAACATAAATATAAATATTTTTCAAATATGCACAAATTCATCATCATCACAATCTTGTCAATGGGTTTTCTGCTCACAATTAAATAATTCATTACTTGAAGCAAGTAAATAACAGAAACCTTCTTTTTTTTCCTCAAATAAGAACAAAACAAGAATGAATTTATTTTGTTTTCTTTTCTAAGTAAACATGATATATCCAATTCTTGTTGCCTCATTTTCGATTGCTTGTGTCGGTATTAGTTTTATTGGTCTTTTACTTGGTTCTTGGTATATAGAACGACATGCACGTAATATTGATTCAAGATGGTTACTTATGTTGACTCTGGTTGCTACTCTAGGCAGTTGTATGTGAATTTCAACTTTTAACGTATCGAGTTTCATTTTAATAATATTTTTTTTTAGTTTTATTCGCAACCACTGTTTGGACAATGATGTTAACAACAAACTCACAACAAAAAATGTTCAAAATTAATGATATTCGTCTAAAAGATTTTGGTTCATCATTTTGGATCAATTTGGGATCATCTGGGGTATATTTATATGCATTTCTTATTTATCTAGTTGCTATTTGCAAGAGCTGATAAGTATTTAACACATAAATCAACAAAAAAAAAACTCCGTCCGTTCATAAATTTACAAAAATTTTTCTTTATAATTTCTTTTTTTTGTGCTTTTAATCTTCTAAGAAAGATATATAAGTTTGTAAACAAGGACATAGGAAATGCAATATCAGAAAAGATATCGAAAATGTACAAGTATGTTAACTAAAAAAGTGAACTTTTATGAATATTAATTATAACAATAAAAAAAAGGAAAGCTAGCATGAAATAAATAATGTTTTAAAATTGATTTCTTGGACGATAGTAATTTTGGTTAATTTTATTTTTCCGTTTATATATCGCACAGAATGAAAAAATCATTGTTAAAAGTGACATTAAATAACCACCCGTTGCGCCAACAGCTAACCACATCGGCCAACTAAACCTATGACGATCAATTGAAATACCAAGTTTAAGAGTTTCTGCGATAAGTAAAATCCAAACGACAAATGAAGAACAAACTATGAAATGCATTTCAAGATAAAAATTATTCAAAATATGAATTTATTATTTTTACTTACAAATAATTAAAGTTAGAAGAATAATACAAAAGAGAAAGCATAATGTGTCTTTTGTTCGTCGACGTACTTGAAAATAAATTCCCGACAACCATAAAACAATAATACTAAGTCCAGCACAAGCAATAGCCAATACTGCACAGGCAATAGCAAGTTCTATGAAAACCTTGAAATAAAATTCATCAGTCAATATTCTCGATTTTTTCTTTCATAAAATATACCGTCAATTAATGACATGAAATAACATAATTTGAAAATATTTATTTTGTCAAATAATGATAAATATTAATAATAATAATAAATGAAATTTGACAGTTATATTAAAAAGAAAACTACGATGACAAACATAACCTACCGTAGAGCCATGTATTTCGATTACTTGATGATTTCTGTTCGATGATTGATAAACATTGTGTTATTTTATAACCATTACCAATTTGAGACGAATTACATATATAAAATATTCCACGTTCCACAGTAATACTTTCAGGTTCTTCAGATGGTATAAATGATAACCAATTAGGAGTTAAAATAGCCAGAACAAAAGCAAAACTAGCAGCTACGAGCCATGCAAAACTGATAAGAAAAAGCATGATATTTGCTATATATTGTAAAATAAATCGATATGACTAAGTTTGTGATGTTGTTAAATTAACGAAAGATGATGAGAACAACACGAGAATCAGCTTCTTTTTTCTTCTCTTCGTCTTCTTTTACATTAAATAATGCATCACTATTCCAAAAAAATATATTTAATATCTGGTTGTCTAGAACGAAATAAAACATATAACGACGAGTAATAAAAAAATCTTGTAAGAGAAGAGAATATGCCCTTCTTTTCGTTCTTTTTTTTTCTTCGTCTTCTTCTTCTTCTTTCACATTCGATACCTTTATTCATACTATATGTAGGCGATCTTCATAACTGCCTTTTGTAATCAGAAATATTATGAAAATGGCGTAGATTTTATTCTTTAAGAGAATAAGAATTCTCTTTAATCGCTTGTACTTAGATGTTTTATTTTGATCAACCTTCAATGATGTTTATTGAATTGCATATGGTCGTGTGCAATTAATTGATCCTTTTCTTTTTGCGGGCATGTATATATTTACAGAATGAATTAATATATTAGGCTCCGCAATGACAATAATCGTAATACTTCAGCAATCGTTATAAAAAATTTAAATTTGTACAAATATTTAATACAAAGGAAACAAAAGTATAGCGATTAAAATCTTATTGCAAACAAAAAAATAAATGCAAATAATGAACATAACAATAAAATCTACTTCAATTCTTTTGTTTTTAATTTTTAAATGTTTGAAAATGACAAGTTTTAAAGAATGACGAGTCATTATAAAAAGCTGTAATGTGAATGCCTGTTAAATCACATATCTCGAAAAGGATCAAATAGTAAACAAACATATTTGGAATTTCAAATGTTACATTTGAAATTTTTCATCTCTAATCGATTTATTTATTTGTTTTTTACCAGAAAGAAAACTTTCTAGAAGTATTTCCTAACGAATGATTAAAACTTGACTTTTATAAAGTTATATCAATAATTCATAACTTGCAAACTATTTATTGTGAATGATAAAGAATGTAAGAGATTATTTTTTTTTTACAACTATGAGTTATCATCGTTTGACATCAATAGCATACTTATACAGAAGTTACGAAGTCTTCATCAATTTTTCTTTTTTTTTGCTCAATGTCATAAATGATAAAGTATGTAAAAGACAATTTAAATCGAACTTTTGATTTCGACGTTTTGATTCAACTGTAAAATGAAAATATGAAGTGAAACCCTCGATAAAATAATGAAAAGACTATCATACGATACATTTCGTCGTTTCGTACTGTCATTAGATAGAACGACGATAACGTCCCTATACAAGTTGGTATATATCTTCTTTATTCAAACCATATAAGAAAAAAAAACGGTTGTAAACAATCCGATTGTGATTATTTTTCTCTTATTCACTTCGTGTTCGTCAGGAGTACGGAGCAGACGTTAAAATGATCTTTCACAATCAGTATTTGAACTTTCATACATTTATTGTAGTAATTATTGTAAGTTGAATATTTCGAATAAAAAAAAATCTAAAAAATAATCTTAATTTGAATCTAGCTTTTATCATCATCAACTGCTACATTCTGTAATAAATCAATATCAATTGATGATAAAGATACACCCTGCTTTCTTGAAATATCAACACATGATCCTATTCGTTTACATTCATCTAGCAATAGTTTAATTTTACCTTGTCATGTTGCTCATTTAAAACGTAAAATAAATATTAAATTAATGAATCATTTTTGTATATTAGTATATTTTTTAAGGTTCAATTATTGAATGGTGGTATCAAGACTTTAAAAAATCAATAGATATTAAAATTTTTCCGGTATATACTTACGTACGTCCAACAGCTCTTCGTTTTATAACAAGTGCTGTACCATATTCACTAAATTTCACTGAAACAGATATTACTGATGCATCAATTTTATTACGATCCGTAAATATTGATGATAGTGGAATTTATCGATGTATTATTCGTCCACGAGCATCAAATCATAAGAATAATAATGAAAATAATCATTTGAAAGAACATACAAATTTATCAGCACTTAGTTACTATATTGAATTAACTGGTTCGTAAGAAATGTACATACAGCAACAATATATCTATTGCTCATTTCAGAATAAAAGGGTGGTTGTTTTTCCGAATATCTCTTCAACAAAAAGAGCTATTGATTTGTAGTTTTCACTATTAGAAAGAGACTGACATACTGCACCTCTATATATACTCGTTAACACAACTTGCTTATAAATTTGTTGAGCAGGCAGCGAAATTCAAAGAAGAAGTTGAAGTGCTTTGAAAAATGTATGGAATTTCAATTAAAATGGGTGCGCTAGGTTCGTCTACTCAAGATCTATAACTCCACATAAACCAAAATTTTGATTTTGTATCATTCAAAAGATATACAACCCAACATTGATGGTTAAAAATACTGAAAACAGTCATTTGTGACTATTTTTTCAAGCTTTTTTATTCTATGTTTATCAATTACTAGTTAAATTTTCGATCATTCTGAAGAGATGTTCAGCATACAGAAGTGTGTTGTATCAGCATAGTTTGCGACGAAGACACTCGATATGTGATGTAATATGATTAGTACTGTTTTTACATGACAAAGAATGATTTCCTTATAATATGAACAGTTTCATTCAAGTGAGAATGATCGAAAACTTAACTATTAATTGATAAACATAGAATTCAAAAAGCTTGAAAAAAATAGTCACAAATGACTGTTTTCAACATTTTTAACCATCAGTGTTGAGCGTATATCTTTTGAATGATACAAAATCAACATTTCGGTTTATGTAGACGTTGTAGATCTTGAGTGACGAATCTAGCGCACTTCTTATAGTTGAAATTCCATACATTTTTCAAAGCACTTTAACTTTTTCTTTGAATTTCACTGACTGTTCATCAAATTTATGAGCAAGTTTTGTTGATGAGTAGTACATAAAAAGATGTAAAATGTCAATCTGTTTCTAATGGTGAAAACCACAAAACAATAGCCCTTTATGTTGAAGAGATATTCAAAATACAACCACCCTTCTTTTGTTTTGGAAATGAACATTAGTTCGTGTTTTTTTTTGTTATTGAACAGCTCCTCGACTTTGTCAAATAAGTTTAAATCAATTGCCATGTTTTACAAATATGTATACAAGTTCACCAACAGTCATTGAAGCTTATCAAACAGCATTTCTTCAATGTGCTATACACACTTATCATCGTATAGAATTTACAAACAAGAATATTTCTTATTTATTTATGTATTCTATGTAGGTTCAGTTAGTGCATTTTGGGTTGTTGGTAATGCATCAATAGACAATATTCTTGTTACTGATTATCTTTTAAAAAACCAATATAAGGGTGATCAACTACGTCGGGTATTTCCTCTTTCACTTTATGATTATTCTATTGAACTAACTATCAATCGTGATATACATGAACGTGTATATTCGTGTGTTATTGATGGAGCTACCGATGCTGAAACAACACTTTTTACCTATATTGTGCGTACTCTTGGTAAGTTGACTTGTTGTATTTGTTCCTATCTATTATTCATCTCTTGTTTTTCCATATATATATATATAGATCTTCAAGGCATCTCGGAGAAGACAATAGAAGTTCCTGAAAATGAAAAAATAATAACAAAAGAATCAGAAACAAAAACAACATCAATAAATCCTGATAAAATTATTGCACATGATGATTTAACTAGTCAACAAATTGCGGATTTACGTCAAATGATCTCACATGAAAATAGTAAATAAATTTAATTGCTTTTTTCTTTTTAATACTTTTGAATTTTTAGCCAAAACAAAAGATAAAAAGTTCAATAATAATAATAATAATGATGATCTACTACAACTTGATGTAAGCATTTATTGATTTAATGATTTGTAAATAAAGATTCTCATTTGTAGAAATGAGACAAAACGTCAACAACAATTTAAAAATAATGCAAAATAAAAATTGAACTATTTGAATTTTTTTTGTAATCAATTATGTCTTCTTCTTTTTTTACTTGACTTTCTTTTTTTCTTGTTACGTGGAACATAAGTACAATAAACTAGTTTATTTATACCAATTTAACGCTCAAATATTCTTGAAAATGAAAGAAAACCTATTATGCAGTCTAATATTCTATATTATATGCGGTTTACTCATAAATCTCTAGGACCCCTGATACTTAATTTCCTTTTCTTCTTAATTGAAATTTCTCAAAAAACATGTTGAATTGAATTGTAGAACGAAACAGAAAAAGCAGTCAGGATAAAAAAAGAATACGATGATTTATTTTTTTTCTTTTTTAATCGTCTTATTCTCATTGACGAATTGATATAATGATCAGCCTGAGAAAATTTATATTCTTTCCTAGATGAGTACTTCTATAGGTCGTTGAGAAATCTCATTTGCATGTTGCTCGTTCACACACACACACATATATATATATAAGATATGCACATGCAAAAACATTGAAATAGCCTCTTCCATCAATCTCTCTTAAGTATTTTTTTTGCTTTTCTCTTTCTATCTTTCTTCATTCATAGGTACTATCTTTTAGATGTAAAAAAAAAACAAATTAAAAATAAAAACCAAGAAGTCAATTTTTGTGGATTATTAGAATCGATAGGATAATCTACCTATGAATTATTATCCTTGAAAAAATACAAAAAGAATGAACAAATCTCTTGTTTCACTGTATTTGCTAATGATCGTTGATCATATTTTTTGTTTCATTTTTTTTCTCTTGCTTTTTTTTTCATGCCCATGTCATTCTGTGTGTGTGTATGAGAGGATAATGCTACTCAGAGAATTGATCTCTAAGGAGACTTCCCCACTGTTTTCCTCTCTCTCACTCTTTTTTTTACTTTTCCCATATTCTATTAGTTCTCCTGTTGTTAATACATATATTGTATTTTTGTCAAGCAAAAAGAAAGTTAATCTCTAAGGTGACAAGAAAAGAAAAACTTTATCCTTATTGAATACCTATTGGTTAATGTAAGTTTAACTTCTTTCAGATTTGTTTCTCGTCTAGTGTTTATATTTATTTTAATTAGAGAATAAGAAAAAAGAAAAATAGAAAAGATTGATGATTTATTTAATATTCAACGATTGCTAAATGAAGCGTAGGCATAGATTTTTTTTATTATTGTCAAATTTAAGTACAAATTGCTAATGCTGTATCAATAATCTCGTGTTTGAAATAGTTTCTTATTTATATAACATATGCCTGATTTCTATTTAGTTTAGTTAGTGCATGTTTCTTAAGACCTGTTCGTTATTTATTAATGGAAATAAAAAAATATGCCAAAAAACAAAACTATTTGTTTAAATATGCGCATATACATGTCAAGTTAGAGGAACGAGTTATTAATCTACCTAGAAAGTATTTTCTTAAGGACAGACGTTAGTTATGATATATAATAATGATCAAGATTGGAATAAATTGACGAGGCTATATAGTATTCGTCTGGGATTTTTTTTTTTATATAATTCGTTTGATTGGAAAATACGATCGCGTTTTATCTTATCACTGTTGATTGCCCGTTTTTTTTTTACTATTTTCTATATAGGTTATCGGATAAGCAACATTGTTTGCTATGTCTTAATTCTATTGACATGACATTTTACCATAGACAATTACTTACGGATTGACAACAATAAGACAATGAAAGTTACTGACATTGCTATATATATAAAATAAAGTTTAATCAAAAATTATTGAAAAGAAATATTATTACATAGAAAAGAAAATCATTAAGTATAAGCCTATTCATCTACAAGAGTCTACTTAGAAAAATATTTAATTAGTTTATGCATCAACACAATTGCATGAATATTCAAGAAGAAATGTCACTATAGGCATTTACACCCTAATATGATGATCTTTTTTGAAGATTACATCGTCTTTTTTAGTTTTGTTTTATTAAAAAAAAAGAAAACATCATAGAGAAACTAGTTGTGACTTGCAGCTTATAGACATTGGCATCGAAAGAATAATATAGGCATGAAAAAGAGAAAGAAAACGACTTCCGTTTTATGTTATGTCCTAGGCGTGTGTTTGTGTCTGTATCCAAGTCCGTCGGTTAGTCTTCTTCCTTCTTTTCACCAGTCTTACCCCCCTCCCTCCCTTTCTTCATTTTTCTTTCTTTCTCTATTTTAATAATAGCTTGTTATTGTGTGTTCATGACAAATGTTCATGAACGTGTGCGATACAGATCTATGTGTGTATGTTTGAAAATACAAAGTTGACACAATCATGAGCGCTTTCGAAATCGACACTCAATAGAAAACAACTACTTTAATTCTTGGGTGTGATTTCTCATTAAGTTCTCACATTGAAAAAACATGCATAGAGACACGTTCTCATCACAATCATGTAGAACACACTAAAATAAATCAAATTACTCTAGCAATACTAGTTGATCTTTTTTACTTATTCAATTCAGTCTAATGATTCATAGACATATGGGCTATTGCTATCTGCAATTACATGTGTATAGAAAGTGTATATTGATATAAATAAAGACATTTTCCAGATCTGCAAGCCACAGCATTGCATTCGTAAAAAAAAAGAGCATGAGAAGTACTAGAAAACCCATTCATTGAGTTTTTTTAATAGTTGCCTTTTGTCTTATCATCATCCTTTATTATTAGTATAGGGTATTTACAAGTGTAAAAAAGAATCCAAAAGATTACTACTATTTCGAAAAAACAGAAAAAACGATAATATTACGCCTAATGGAGTCAAATTTTTATCGCTTGGGATTAAGCGTGGCTAGAAAAGATTGTATATATGTGTTTGTAGTTATGTTTTTTTTGTGTTGTTGAGCGAAATTGAATTGATGATAATGATGATCCACAGTTGCACGAAGACATCTGTCCTTGATTTTTAATCCAATGTGAAAAAAATTGATTATATGCACTTTCAGAGAAAGCTAATTCATCTGAGAAGACATGCATAGATCATGAAGTTTTTGGCTTTGATTCTTACAAGCCTTTTCAACCAACAACTACTTTGATGTCAGGAGGTCTTCCATTCCTCTCGACTGACGATTACTTTAATTGACTCTGTCTTTTTCTGTTCTTTTTTTTTCTTCGTTTTTTTCCTTAAAATTCTACGTCACGTACACTCGCTTTTTTTTGTCATTCTTCAGTCTTTCCTTTATAGATGCCGTATTATAGGCATTCGCTCTGTATATATATTTATATATATTTGTCTAACGATCTTTTTGTTCATAGTAAAATAATGGTTTTTAAGTTACGAATCATACCATCACTATTGTTTTTATTACGATTAGTGAATGATGGTGCAGCACTGAAGAAAAGATGTCGTATTGCGTGTGTGTATTTATAGGCGTATATATGCGTGCTTAGGAAAATGCGATCTTGCGCACCGCCTATCAACATTGGCTAGCTAAGCTCAACAGGATATAGACTGAGGGAACAAAGAGAGAGAGAGAGAGAGAAAGAGGAATGCCTATAGTCAATATAATTAGAACAAAGTGAGTAAGAATGCTGAGCAGAAAAAGAGAAAGATAACGAGAAGAAATAAAACATATTTTTTTTTTAAGATATACTTGAAATATTGAGTACAAGGTTTATAATCATACAAAAAACAGAAGATAGGTCACTTGCTTTCTGTTTCTCACCGAACAATAATAGAGTTCAAGTTCGATTTGTTCATTCTCACTACATCTGGCTGTATTATTAGTCTGATCATACTACGATATAAATCACGCGAGTATATGTAACTTTCTTGTGTTTTTTTTTTGTCAAAAGCTTATTCTCATTATTAATTATAGGTATTAAACTGATAGTTGTCAATGAATAGATGTAGTTTACTACATGTTAATGACGTTGCATATATATATTTGTGCGTGTAAGAAAAAAAAGTTTCCAGTGAGCAACAAGTCTGACAGATTATATTGTATCTTTTTTACATATTTGTTTTCAACTAAAGATTTAGAAAACATACAAAACGGATAATCATCAATGGAAACAACACCGTACTATGAAACAATAGAATCACCATTAACATCACATATATCAAATGAAACTTCTATGAATTATTCTAGTCAAATTAATTCAAATAATATTGATCATCCAATACATTTATTTATATTAATTGCTTTATGGATTGTTTTATTAGTAACAATTATATTTGGTACAACAGGAAATATTCTTGTACTTTATGTTTATATTAATCGTAAAGATAATAAGACATGCACATTTTTTATAAAAATGTTAGCTGTTGTGGACTTAATTATATGTTTGATTTTGGCACCTTTAGAATTATATCAAATAACAACAGGTAAAAAACTAATTATGAAAAAAAAAAAAGGTTTTTAAACTTCATATACAACATCTTTGAGTGATAATAACAGAAAAAAAAGAAACATGTTTTGTTTTAAAGCTTCATGTTACTTTCATCATCATTATCATGCATTTTTACTTGTCAATGACAAAAAAAAAACACAATTAAAACTGGCAACCAAATAAAACTCATCAGAAACCATTTGAAAACATTTTTTTTAAAAATCAAAATAGAATCTTGATAGTATTTCTTTTTTGTTTTCTTTCAACTGCTTGATACCTACATAACATAAGAACATATGAATTCTATTAGCTTTAAGAATCATTGACTAATCTTAATACGACTTTGCATTTTAAAATAGGTATTCGAAATGAATTTTTATGTAAATTTTATGGATTTTTATCAACACATGTACTTTATTCAACTCTTCTTATAACAACAATTGCATTTGATCGATATTTTTGTATATGTTGGCCATTATATAAAATTATTACTATACGTCGTGCACATGCTATTGTTATTGTCTGTGGAATATTATCATCTTTATTAGGTACTATTTCCTAGGGCTTTTTTTTAATCGTCGCCAAAAAAACAAACTCAAAAATGATGAATTTCTTTATTTATTTTTGTTTTAGCTATTATACCAATGACAGAATATTCAACAACAGAACATTTTTTTCAAATACATAATAATCATTCGGAACATTTTTCAATAAAATATTCAGATGGTAATGATGCAATGATGTACAAACATGTTGAACATATTAAAAAAAGTGATACAGCAGGATCATTTATAGCAGGCAATTTAACAGATGTTAATTGTAGTCCAAAATCTAATTTACGTAAGTTCAACAAAAGAAATTCTTTTTTTTTTAAGAATTCTAATTTCATACTTTTATTATAAAAGTTATATTACTTTAGAAATTTAATAGCTTTTGAGATACAGTTAAAAAAATTGTTTTTAAATATCTTTTTGTATTTATTTATTAATTTATAAAGCATGTTTTTTGTTTTAAGATCTTGGACCATCAACTTTCCTTGATGCATATCGAATGTTTCATAGTATATTATTTGCAATATGTATTTTACTTGTACTTATTCTTTATGCATTTATATATAATGCTGTTTATCAACGTCGTGTAACACGTACAAGAAAATTATCTGCTTATCGTCGTATAATTCGTTCTTATTTAATGAATAATGAAACAGAAAATACTAGAATACGATCAACAAAAAATATACATAAACGTCGTCATTATCGTAATGAACATTCACCATCAACATTAACACTTATTTGTTGTTACTGTTGTAAAACAAGTAATGAATATGTACACGATTTACAACGACCATCAGAATCAACTTTACATGAACCATTAAATCATCGACGACAACAAATGCATCATCGTCATATACATGATGAACCATCATCAATAATAACAAATCAAACTAAATGTAGACCACAAGTTGTTTTAGAAGTAAATGGTGCACGTGGTAAACGTTATTCAGCTATATCAATGACATCAATGACTTATTTAACAAGTGGCATATGGGATGAAACAACATCAACAAATTTAATACGTTCAAGACTTAATTCAATAGCTGCAACAACTTATTGTGGAACTGAACATTCATCAACTAGTCGACCATCAACATCAACCGAAGATTCCTTTGAACTAGGAACAAAACTATTAACACTTAATAATGCAATACAATTACGTCCTATGACACCCTCTAATTCAACACATTTAACTGTACCTGGACAACAAACCACAACAACAATGTTATCGCCATCATCAGGTGAACTTATACATAAAGATAATCAATTAAATGAAAATGAATTACAACGAAGTGTATCGCAATGTACAAATAACCCTCATGTATCAATTGTACGTAAAACAAGTAATACATTATCTATTCGACAGCAACAACGACTATCAGATGTATCAGTTCATCAACGAAAAGTATCATTTAGTATGTATATTATTAGACTATTCAAAATTGCTCTATTTGTTTTTCTTTTTTAATATTGATTCATTTCCCTAAAGATTATATAAAGGACAAAGAAGAGACGTCATTCAATTTCATATACATCATTTTCTTTTTCAGGTTTCTTGAAGTACGCATAGTGTCTTTTGATGCTCATTCGGATATGAAAAAAATCTAATTATATTTTTACGTTCTACTTTACATTTTTCCTTGATAAAGAAAGCCAAGTGCATAAACGAGACGTGACATCTACCCTATAGGACACTTCTTATCCGGACTACCCATCAAAAGCGGATGATTGACTCGGTTGGATTCTTCTCTTTTTTTTTAATAATTACAGACAACAGTAAGAAGTACGGAAATATTCTCTTTCTCTTTATATCAATAGTGACGTCTGCTGGAATTGCTGATCAATGTATTAGTGAAGATTCACCAAATACTTATCAACGATCTAGTTTAGCTCCACCTAATTTATCATTATCTGCAAATCAATCACAACAACAACAACAACAGCAACAATTAATTGTTCATATGAATAATAATCGGTCATTATCAACAACATCATCAATTGATCATAGAAATTCTTCAATACGAAATTTTTCTATATCATCAACACGTCGTCCATCAACATTTGATGGTGAAACACAACGGATACTTGATCGACAACAAACACAAGAACGTTTAGCAAATATTCGAACAACATTTACATTATTTATTGTTACAGCTACATTTATTCTTATGTATTTACCATCATTAATTCATGCATTATTCAAAATTGAACCACACAATTTTCGTGAAATCCTATTTATACTCTATTATATCAACAGTGCAGTATGTATACATATATATATAATAACTATAAATAGAAAAAAAAACCAATATCTTTTCTTCTTTTTTTATATATATTCTAGTGCAATCCACTTATTTATTCATTTTTTAATGTCAATTTTCGCAATGATATTCGTCGTATCTATGAATGCCAAAAACGCGAGTATTTCGCTCGTCAATATTAAAACAAACAAAAACTTTTCTTTTCTGTTGTTTATTGTTATGTATTTTCTACAGAAAAAAAGTATATAAGAATGTGAATGAGACAATATAAAAAGAAAAAAGAAAGAATTATAATAATATAGTGAAATATTAATCAAACATGTAGGATCGATGGAATATATATGATGGATGTAATTTTTTTTATTTACTTTCCTTTTTTCTTCTATTTTCTTTGTTTGTTCGACCTTGAAATAAAAAGAAAAGATAAAAAATAATATGTTTAACCCCCGCTCATAAGAATCATTATGGTGATGTTGATACTCTTGAATAAAAAATGAACACAAGTATAATTATTCGTGACGGCTTTTTGACGAGTACCATACGTAGAGATAAAAGAAGGAAAGAATTAAAATGATGAAGGACAGACATATTCATTGTCATTGAAGAACAACAATTATTGATATGAACATAAATTATTATTGGAATGAACAATAAGAAATAAGAAGATGAGTTACAATGTTCTGCATACATTTATCAAATGACTAGATGTTATGTGTCTATTCTGTTTTTTCGTGTTTGACCTAGAGATGAAATTAGTTTGTTTCTGTTTTTATCGAATGGCAACTGATGCACGATTTGAATAGAGTGAAGCTGGAGCAAAACTATCGAAACCATCTTGAACACCTTTATATGTTGGTAATGTTTCAAGAAATGAACGAACTTGTCTTTGTATAGGTGTTAATTCTGGTAAATTAGATTGTGATGGTTCTTCATCTAATATGGTTAATTGCTCATTAACATTTTCTTTTGATTTACTTGATTGAGGAAGATTAATCATCCATTGATGAGTTTTATTTTCTCGTTTTTGTCGGTTTGATAAAGTTGCTTTTACAATTGGAGGTAAACGTTGGCTATTCGTACAGAATCGTCGACGTCGTAAGGAAATAAAAGATGATGTATCCTCAGAAAATTCATCTATTTGATCAGAGTTTGCTTGATTTTGACTGATAGTACAACAGGCACCAATTGATAAACGGCGTTTTGGATTTGAATTATTATTATTATTATTAGTATTATTATCATTCATACGTATTTTATGATGATCGATTGATTCTGTTTGTTCATTATAAATATTATCAAATGGTATAGATATTTTTGTTCGATTATTATTTAATGTTTGATTATTAGCTCGACGTATTGAATTTTCAAGTTTTTGATGAGTTATTAAATTTTGTGAATGTTTGCGTTCAATTAATGATAATTCACGCGCTAATAAAAGATTAAAATGTTTAACACGATGTTGTGCAGCTGAGTTTAGTAACATAATCAAATTTCAAAGAGTTATGTACTGATTTAAATCTTAAATTTAGTTCGTCGAAGAGAACAGAAAATGCTTGAAAATGAAGTATCGATGAATGCGGTTGCATGTGCTTTTGCAAATATAAACAAATGGTCGTAAGAAAGAATAAGAGGCGAACAAAAGTAGATGAAAAGATATACTCTCAGCTCAATTTTAACATCGTCACCAATGTTACCATGCATGCCACACTCGATAAACATACAGGCAAACACTGAAATCAATCAAGGTTCACAGATACTTGAATATTTCCTCTCGTTAAGAAACAATTCAATATTTTGAATATTTCATACGAAAAAAAAGGGAAGGAAATAAAAGTAGACAGATTAGTTTGAATGATTTTATACTAGCTCTTTTATTTGAGAAATAAAAGAAAAAAAGTCTTTTACAACTTCTATAAGTATGAACTTGTTTTCTTTTGACAAATCAATATTTAACAAATGATTTGAACATTTTTTATCACATTAGAACTTCATTTTTTCTTTTTAAATTTGCTTCTAAAGCAAATTTTGTCAATTATATCTACTGGTACTTTTAATAAGATGAAAAAAGACCTTTGGACAAAGTTTGTTTTATTTAGATGAATCATTGAATTTTGGAAGCAAAGGTTAGATTGATATTAAATATAAAAAAAGAAAATCAAAAGTAAATAGTTGCTTTTTTTTTCTTTTCAATTAAATGAATACCTTTATGTCTACAGATTTGAATATTAATTTTTCATTTTTCTAAGGTATCCATCATTGAAGAATCGTGACGAAGTTTTTCTATAGTATATAAGGTCAATATGAAATTTAGAGCAGAAATCGTTCTTATGGTTTATGATGTCATTGATGGAAAACTTAAATAAATATTTGTAGGATATATTACTTTCCATAGACTTCATCAAAAAATGAATAATATAAAAATTCATAATGCTTGTGTTACTTCTTTGCAAAACAAAAAAAAAATGATTTTTGGACCATTTTGACCTTATATTTGGACATGCACTTAATCAAAAAAGATTTATGGCTTTCAACAAAAGAATAAATTTCCTTTATTTTTTTTTCCCTTTACAATGATCAAGCACTTATGTTTGATCATCTTTTTTTTTCTCAATTACGTTCTAATACATCAATAATCTATTGCATAGACCTTTAATATTCTTTCGATTACTTACAAATGATTAATTTTACATGACATATAAATAATTTATTTTTAATAGAACATTAACATTTCCTTTTCCACAATAGAATAGAATCATGAAAATACTGCATGATTGACTTATTTCTACTGTTTAGAAAGCTTTCGTTATAAAAATTATCTATGATAATCGACAAACAGATTCACAATCAAACGACATGAAATCACATTCATACGTATTGTCTTTAATATTTTCTCAATTTAATTTAGAATATAGTAAACATATTGAAAAAAAAACGAAGATTAAATTATTATCAAATAGAAACATCGATTTTGTCAATTTTGCGTGTGAATACGAGTTTCTCATTTACACATAGCTATATTTTCTTTGTGGGGGAGAACAACAACTAGCTAGAAAAGTTCTTAAACAACTTATCTATGTGATGTTCCATTAATCATATAGCATAAATCTTATAAACAGATTGATTCGACTACAATCAATCAACATAGGAATGTTTCGTGGTTTGTTTTTTTCTGGGATCGAGTCTATCTCATCTCTGTAATCGATTACAGCCAAACAACGATGCATCATTATAGCTAAAGCGTAAAATCTTATGTCTTTTTGAATAGTTTATTGATCCTTTCAAAACACGATTGACGAAAGAACATTTTCAACATATCAATCGTTTTTGAATTCGTACTGAGTGCACAGATTCAACTTCTGTAAGATATAAAAAAAGACTCAAAAACAAT
>CAJNOP010000002.1:3264745-3318145 GCA_905250075.1 Rotaria sp. Silwood1
CAATGTTATCGTTAGTCATAGAAAATAAAAACAGACTTCTGAGTAAAGAAAAATACGTGTTTAGAAAATAATATTGTAGCAAATGTACTCAAATATGAGCACAAATGATTATCTTACTTCACTCATGCATTGCTTTGACTTCAAAAGCAGCCAAATCGCAGGTGAATAGGCTCATAGCGGCGCTATGACAATGATAATATTTAAAACATGTCCTACTATTCTCTCATATTATCATTTACTTGATTTTAACTAATCATTTTCTATATAATAGGATGGAATCAATTGGTTAATGTTTCTTAAACGATACAATTTATCATGTGTTCTTGCTGACGATATGGGTTTAGGAAAAGTAACATTCTTTTGTTCTTCTTGTCTTATATGTTAATTTTCCTATTAGACACTTCAAACAATTTGTGTTCTTGCTGCTGATATTGTCGAGCGAAGAAAAGAGGTTTCTAACAAAAGAAAACTAGCTAAGTTTCTTTAAAAATTTTGATTTATATTAATAGAATTTTGAAATACGACCATCACTTGTTGTGTCACCACCAACATTAACTCGACATTGGACAAGTGAAATGAATAAATTTGTTAGTGACGATATTCTTCGACCATTACTTTACTCTGGAAAAAATTTAGCTGAACGTGAAGGGTACATAATTAATTCCTACTTGTTATTTTTCCTTGTTTTTCTATTTTTTTTTTGAAATTATTTAGATTACGAATTAAATATTTTCAAAATCCAAAAGAATATACAGTTATTGTTGCTTCATATGATGTTGTTCGTAGTGACATAACATTTTTTTCGTAAATATTTCATATTAATTTTATTCTTTATCTTTATTTGTTTAACATAATTTTCCATTTTATATAGAACTATTCCATTTAATTATTGCGTACTTGATGAAGGTCATGTTATTCGAAATTCTAAAACAAAATTATCGAAAGCTATTCGTCAGATTTCAGCAGGTCTATATTAAAAAAAAACCTATTTCATAATGAAAATAATAATTCTTTTTTTTGCTCTATGTAGCTCATCGTCTCATATTATCGGGTACACCTATACAAAATAATGCACTTGAACTTTGGAAATTATTTGATTTTCTAATGCCGGGTTATTTGGGTTCAGAAAAACAATTTATTCGTCGCTATCAAAAACCATTATTAGCTTCAAGTCGTGATCGTGATCTCGAATATGGTAAAAATAAAAACACAATAATTTTCACAGAATAATAACAAAAAACTTCGTTTTTTTAATTTTTAAATTTCATATAGGACAATTAGCAATGGATGTTTTACATAAACAAGTTAAACCATTTATGTTACGTCGTTTAAAATCAGATGTATTAGATGATTTACCACCGAAAATTTTACAAGATTATTATTGTGATTTAAGTTCAATACAATGTATGCTTTATGAAGATTTTGCTAATAAAACAAAAGAACAAGTTAAATATGTTGATGATGAGTCAACAAATCAAAATGGAAATTCTTCAACAGGTCATGTATTTAAGGTAAAAAAAAAATATCTTGTTAATAAAATTCTTATTTTGACTTATATTTATGTATTAGGCATTACAATATTTACGTAAATTATGTAATCATCCATCATTGATTTTAACACCTGAACATCCAAAATGGTCAAGTGTACAAAATGAATTAAAAGAATCACAAATCAACTTGAATGATATTCGTTTATCAGGAAAATTACTTGCTCTCAAGTAAGTTGATCATAATATTAAAGAAATAAAATATTTGTGATTAGTAAAATAAATGAAGTAGTCAATTAGTGATGAATCAGATTTGTTGTCGAATTTAAAGATTATGAAAAACAATTGACTAACGCTCAATTTGGGAATGCACGATTTCAGTAAACTATTCATTGAACACTCTTACACTGATTACACTGGATCGGTTTTTACCGATTTATCTGATGTATTCATAGTATATTGATGTCCCAATGCTTCAGTGAACGCCCATCCAGATTAGTCAGCGGAGTCACTGTCAATATTTTCGTCGAAACTGCATATCCCTAAGACAACTAAATCAAAAGATAAATATCAAGATTGAAATGCGTTCTAGTTTGATTCACTGTTCAATATGAAATTGATGTATCTCAGATGATGAGCTTGTAGAAGAGAATTATGAAATAAATAGAAACGAAAGATTTTGCCGAAAAGAAAAACGAAATAAAACGTATTCGTTTGAGAAAGTTATATTTCATAATGTTGATAGAGCAGAGCCATGAATTGAACATGACTGGTCAAAAAATTATGATAAATCACAATAACAAATAATGATTTTATTTTGTTCCGATATGATAAATTAATACTAAAGTGAATTGATAAAATATATTAAGCCTATTTTGATGAATATTCATTAAATAGAAATATTCTAATAGGTGTTCCCTCGTAGAAATAGTCTTTGACATCAGTAAAAATGATAAGATTTGCAAAAAAAAAAACAGTCAAAAAAATCTATACCGAATCAGATTAGCCATTTATCATTACCGGTTACAAATCTAGGGAATAGTTAATGACAGATGCAACAAAGCCAAGGATCGTATACTTTAATGTAGAGTAAGTATTTATTTACCATATCATGCAGACCTGGAAAAAGTTACTATGTATAAATCTGAAGCTGACCGTGATGATTATAAGGGTGCGATGAATATGGATGTACATGAAATGAAAACTCACGCTCTGTTTTATAAACGGATGAAAAGAATCCTCATTATAACTTTTAATCCGGATTATATATAATACACTGACTATTTTTTAATTACATATTGATAATTGAAGTACTGATTATTTAAATTAAAACTCTTTTTTTTTAATCTTTTAACAGAGAATTATTAATTGAATGTGGTATCGGTGTATCAAAAGACGCTGTTGTATCAACACATCGTGCATTAGTTTTTTGTCAAATGAAAGTAATGATTGATGTAATTATTAATCAAGTTCTTGGGTATATTCATGATATTGAATTTTTTTTTTTAAATTGATTTTCGTGTTGTTTTTAGAACAATGGATAATGTTAGTTTTCTTCGTTTGGATAGTTCAATGAATGCAATTGATCGTTATAATACAGTTAATTTATTTAATTCAGATCCAAGTATTGATCTTTTATTACTTACAACACATATTGGTGGTCTTGGTTTAAATTTAACTGGTGCTGATACAGTTATATTTGTTGAACATGATTGGAATCCAAGTAAAGATCTTCAAGCTATGGATCGTGCACATCGTATTGGACAAAAAAAAGTTGTTAATGTTTATCGATTAATAACACGAAATACAATTGAAGAAAAAATTATGAAGTTTGTATTTGAAGTTATTTTTATTGAATAATTTTTTTTTTCTCTTCATCTGATTATTTATTTTAGTCTTCAACGATTTAAAACAAATTTAGCTGATACAGTATTGGCATCAGATAATAATTCATCGAGTTTATTTAGTTTAGAAAAAGATACAAATTTAATTGATCTTATATCATTAGGTGACGAAACAAAAGGACAATCATTAGTAATGGATAATTCAACGAAAAAATCCAATACAAATAAAAAACAAACATTAAAAACAATACTTGATACATTTTCTGAGCAAGTTGATAATGATGTTGATTGTTATAATGATGAATATAATGTGAACAAATTTATTCAACAGCAATAATGAAAGATACCAAGAATCTCGTGATAACAAAATAAATTATCAATCATTACTTTCTTTGTCTATTGTCTTCTTTTCTTTTCAAGTAAATAAACTCTCTTTAAATATACATATATATATATTTATATAATTGCCTTTAAACATATTTATTATTCAAACTATACTTAAAACAAGATATATGAAATAAACTGAAAAAAAAAACAACAATCCAATTCTACATTGATATTATTTTGTTTACATATTATAATATCTCATAATATTCATGGTGGTTGTTCGAAAGTCATGTAAACAGTTAGAAAAAAAGAAGACTGGATTTCTGAAATAGCACCTTTCATCACATGGGAGAGAAGAACGAGGTACTGTGGCTCATGATATGAGCAGAAAAGATCCGAGCCATAAGTATACATAAAGTTTGCGACATGCTTTGATGACTACGCATTTGGTTTTTGGACATAGTTGCAACATAGTTTTAACTGGACTAGTCGATTTTTACAAGTTGAAAATATACCAATTTTCTCTTGTAGAACTTATAGTGGGCAGAATCTTTTGCTCCTATCAAAACAACCCAACAGTGTTGCTGCAAGAATGGTTACAGTAAAACCTCTGATAGTAGATACCTCTATATAATGGTTATTTTTCATAGTCCTACGTGTCATTATTTTTTTTTACTGAAAATGGATATCCCAATAATGGACACCATCACATCGTTTTATGATAGGTATTTTCGAAAATTTTCAATGGTTTCCATGGCAGGACTATTTTAATATATTTTAACAATTATTGATTTTCCCGGAAAAAAAATACATGAAAATAGAAGTAACAATGAATAGTCACTAAGTTATTTATTTATGAATAGTGGACATCTTTCTACACTGAAAACCTTTGAAAAGTCCAAAGGGTCTCCACTATAGAGAGATTATATTATATTTTATTTTCTTCTGTGTGTTCAAACTGTTTTTTTTTTCTTGAATCGTAGTATATTTCATTTTTTTTAAGAAGCGCAATCAAAAATGTGTCACTCGAGCTAAATCTATATTTTATTTGCTTTGGTAAAGATCAAATTCAAGTTTGGATCGTTTTTCGAAGCGAAACATTAGATTTGTCTGAAAAGGCTGAGTTCATTAATTCAAGATTTGAATTTTAGTCATCATTTGATGGGTGAATGGCTATTATTTTTCATGTTACATACAGAAACATCATATATTCATCTTTGAAAAACTCAACAGATACAAATGACTATAGCACAATAAATTTTTCCAGAGATTTTTAAAACCTTGAATTCGAAAAGAAAAAAATGGATGTTTTCTTTGAAGCCATTCTCATTAATCGATTAGTAATGGTCCAATGAATCGACCGAATCAAATCAGTTGAAAAACTCTCGACTAGTCACAAATCTTTAAATCACAACAGAGTATTGATATTCACTGACATAATATAGATATTGCATATGAAAAAGAAACTATTTTACTTGCAGTAAATTTCTATTATGAGAGAGAGCGTTTTGAAAAAAATCACTTGATCACTAAGACTTAGATGAAAATCTAAAACAGCGAAAAACAGATTATGTGAACTCCAAAAGATTCTATAGCTGTTGCATAAATAATATTGTAGACTGAAGCTTATATGTTCAAATATAGATTCGAAAATGTATAAAACTATTCAATTCTTCGAATTAATTCGGTTGAAAGATGTGAATTCATTCCAATAAGATGAATGCAATAAAGAAAATAACACCACATATATTTATATATATATATATAAGTGTGTTTGAAATATAGATTAACATTCTAAAGAGATCTTTATTATAGTAATATATTCAGAGATTTTCCAGACTAATATTCTTTCTTTAAAAAAAAATCATTGAGCAATGCATATCATTTAGAGAAATAACTTAAGAATCATAACTGAGAATGATAATCAATGATGAGTACTTTTTCATATATTCGAATGATAGTCAATATTTTTCGGATCTAATGCTTCGAAACTTTTAGTAAAAAGAAAATATAAATCATTTCTATTATATGATGACAAGATAAATGTAGATCACATAAAAGATCCGTTATGTAGATTATATTGTATATCTTCTATAATCAGTACATTTATTTTTCTTAATAACTTTGGTCGTCTAATGCTAAAGAGATTTCAATCGTTATAAAATTGCGATTTTCTGACGCATGTATATTTTTCTAATAGATCATTAAGATTAGACTTTTATGAGAAACTATTATTGTTTATTTCTTAGTTACACTGGAAACTATATCCTTGAGGTATAATTTCGATAACATGGTAAATGATCGATCATTTACAAGAATAATAAAACTGAACTAAATACAAAACATCATGTTTACAATGTATTATGATTTCATCTTAATTTGTAACTGTGTTATGTTTAAATAATGAAACGAATAAATTTTTGATCAACATTAAATAAACATTTTTCATCAATAGCGAGTCCTAAACTGTATAGAACACGATTGGTTATAATGAATCAAATTAATTTCAATTTCAAATTCAACAAAAAGATTATTTGTATGAAATTAAACGATTAGAAAAAGTCTGCTTCTGTTATGAGCTTCAATGCAAAATATATTAGTTTTACAATATAAACATTCATAACAGGAGATGATTAGAGTAACATTGGGAACCATATTCATCTCAAATGTGTCTTAGTGACTGCAAACGACATTTTAAACAGAAAGACAAAGTAATGATTATTGAATAATTGATTGTTACACTTATTCATGTCATCTGAAGCGTCTATTATTTTTGAATGAATATCAAAATAGAATAACAGTATTCATAGATTGAAACACAAAAAAAATGATCACAATAGCAGCTGCAAATTTGATTCAAATTTTATCTATCATACTAATTCAAGTGTTGCTATTCCATTGAAATATAAATATTTCACGAACGTTTTCTTTCGATAAACAAAAAGACATGTCATAGTGACTTACAATAGCTTCAATGAAGCATGTCGTATCACATACGCAACTAATATAACGATAAAAGAAATTCAGTAATGACGAACTGTGAATGAAAATTCTTTTTTTTTCCAAAGTTAGTTAAATATATTGTTGACAATATCTTGTATAATTATTCATAGAATAATTCTATAGTCTTTATTTACAATCGAACAGATGTTCGAAGGCAATCAATGAAAAAAATTTGAAAAATGAATAAATCAACACATCAAATTTTGAGTAACGAATAAATTATTATTCTATGGCAAAATAGACTTATTGTAGCATCTTTCATACAAAAGTTCCATGAAAAAATAATATTATATTATCATAAAGTTACAGCCAAAGAGTTACATTCAATATTTAATGATGTATTATTATTATTATTATTATCTATTTCGACACCAATCAAGAATATTAATAGTATGGTTTCATACAATCTCCAAGGCATCAGTCATTAATAAATTCTATAAATGACTTCCAGAAAACAAAGATGCATAATTTTTATATACGTATTAACAGATGTCAAACGGTTTTTCTAGAGCAGAAAACAAAAATATTACATCTTGATAAAGGTCTAATGATTGTTAGATTTCTTTTGTCCTATATAAAGAAAAAACAAATTATCGATATAGTCGTATGTTTTTTTTTTTCTTTCTATATAATTGTTTTGACTCTACCGAAATTGTTGGCGTTGACACAAAGAAATGTTTTTTTTTTATTAGATAATTATTTACTATTCGTTAAATTTTGTCCATGAAATGAAAACAGACTTTTGCTTCCAAGATAAACTCATTAAAAAAGTTTGAGCATCTTACAATAGACCAGTATATTTACATGGGAGAAATCAAATTCTACCCGGTTGGTGTTATATGTTATATATGTAATAAAAAAAGCATTATGGATTTTTCTCAATTCATAATGTATTCCAAGACTTTTTTTAGTATTTCTCTGATAGTATTCCATTAAAGTCAAGGTCGAATATTTAATAATGAATAAACAAAAATAAATTGAGCAACTCCCATTAGAAATCTTTTTCGAAAAAAATCTAATTTTTCTATTGAATTTGTTTTAAGATCTTGATAAACTTCAATGTTTTCGTATAATATAAGATCAACTTCATTAGTAGGAATCATCGATAACCCACAGAGTAGTAGATCTGAAAATTAAACACAATCTCATATGATACAAAGATATATCAATATATATTATTTACATGCATTACATTATCATTCTCATTTTCATTTCGTATAATAGAAAAACCTTATAAATCTCTTCAGTAATTTACAGAGCTGTCGCGAGAAGTAGGGAGCGGAGGGTGACTCCCCCATAAACTTTAGAAATTTTTTTTTGCTCAATGTTTTTCAAAAATCGTTTTAAAATTATCAAAAATTCTTCAAAAATTTCCAAAAATCTTCAAATATTTTCAAAGATCTCTAAAAATTTTCAATAAATCTGTAAATTTCTTTTTTTAAAATTTCGATAATTTATAGAAGTTTTTGAACAATTTTTCGATCCCCTCCTAATCTTTAACACTTCGCCACAGCTCTGGTAATTTATTTCACAAAAACTATTAATAAAAATTTGTCACATAACAAGTGCATTTCAAAATCCACGCCAAAACAATCGTCACACAACGATCGTTCAATGAATATAAGATTTAATTATCATCATGCATCACGAGAATGACTTATTATAATAAAAACTCGATAACCCTTTCTCCATGATATATATTCGGAATACAATCAACGATTAATCATTAATTATTCTTTCTACAAATAGTATGCTAAAACCAAAATAGAATGATCAAAAAATTCCAATTTGAATAAACAAACAATATATTTTCTAACGTTGACTGTTTTCATCGGATCAATTAATACACTAATAGTACATTTCACTGTTAAGCAGTCTAGAATATTTGCCTACAATGGTTTATCTCATTTCATGTATTCTTGTCTGTCCAAATATTCATTTGAATGGTTTATATGACATAAGACATAAAGCAGTTTCTGATCAAATTTTAATCAAATTCATTAAATTACCATACTGCAATACTCAAATATCATCGTTTTCGTCATTGAAGCTAATACCATTCACATATCATTCTTTGATTTACATCAATACTTACAGAAATTATGCAAAAAAAATGAATACAGAATATGACTCTAGACGAAAAAACAATGGTTTTATTCTAGAAAAACGTTGCAAACCCGATCAAATGAAGCATTACATGTTCATTTGCATTAAGAGGGCAAATACTAGAGGAAAATATATTAATTTAAGTTATTATAAGTCATAAACAGTATCTTTAATTTTACTGACTTTTGTCATCCTTTTCATAACTAAGTAAAACAATAAGACAAATAAAAAAAAAAATACCGAAATCCTAAAATTATCAAATCTTCTTATTTGAATATAACAAAAACTAGTAGTAAATCATTGCAGAAAATTACACATTTTCACTACTACTCTTTCACTCTATGTTTATTTCGATCAAATGTATTACAAATAAAGTTTGGCCAATACTGATACAAACAGAAGACAATGAAACATATAGATCACAAAGAAAAAAAAAAAAGCAAAATTATGGCAAAGACATAAAATTTAAAAAAAAACATGTTGAGCTATGTATATATAAAAGAAACAATAAAAAAACAATCAATCAGAAATTTATCGTTATACTCTAACTTTCTGTCACAATGAGATTAACAATAATCAGGTATCAAAAACAAAAGATATATAAACATACAAATTTAATATAACTACACATACGTATATTTACATCTATAGATGTTCTCAATAAGGCAGAAAAAAAAGGAAGTAAGTGCATTTTCTACTTACAATTATTGTGATGAAGAATTAAGAGCAGCACGTTTTCGATTGGGTATTTCTTCATTTGTATAATTAGTAGCAGCAGCATTTTCAGTTTGATCAACTATAAGTGATATTGAATGAATCGGAACATTTGATGAATTATGACTAGAATAATTCATTGTATCATTTATTGATTTAACATTGATCGCTTCTTCATATGATGGTGGGATATCTACATGACACAAAAAAAAAAGTCAACAGAACTATTAATCATGCTTCATTATTTGATTGAAACAAAAACAGAAACAAATATTTACCTATAGGTCGCAAAATACTTTGTTCATAACTGGGTAAACCCATATGGAATGGACTGGAATATCGATGGAAATCTCTAGAGAAAGAGTAACAAATTAAAATGTAACTATTGTAGGAAGAAAAGAATAACATACCCGCTATTCATACTTGCGAAATTAATTGTACCACAATTTTGAGCTTGAAATCTTGCTTGCTAGAATTATATATTAATAAATTTAAAAGATATTTCGATTAGTTCTTACTCTCATTCTTTGAGCATTGAGCTTTCGTAATGCAGTTAAGATTTTTTCAGCCGATATCCAATACATAAAACCAAATATAATACCGATACCACTTAAAAACAACAATCAACAATTTAATTTAGATTATTGCTATGCTATTTGTTTTTACAAAATCAATACCCGAAAACAATAAATGAAACAGAAAATCTTTGTTTTTCATAAGAAGCAAGTAGAGAACCGGCAACAAGTAATAAAATACCAAAAACTAAAATATACAATAAAAAAAGAAAAAAAAATTTAAATAGTTTATATCGAAATAAAAAACAAAAGAAAACAAACCTAAGAAAATAACTGCTGATATTTTTCTTTTTCTTGCAAGACTTTCAATTCGAGCATTTGGTGCATTATGTGGATTAGCAGATGATGATGTTGCCATTATAATATGAATTGCATTCATTTTAATTCTTGAAGTCTTGTGTATTTACATTCTAAAAAAGGTAAACGATTTTTAATCATACATTCATTCAAGTCTAGGCAGCCTTTTTTTTTTTTGTTGATGCATCTAGTTTAGATCAAGCGATAAATCGTTATAGCACAATCTATCATATAATGAAATCGATTGGTTTAGTTGGTTTAACCAATGAAAAACGACATCTGTTAGGTTATTGTTATTTGTTATTAGTTCATCATTAACTTCTTCAATTCTAGTCAATGTCAGGCAGTGGTACGGAGCGTTCAAATTTTCGTGGTAATCGCCCATTATCATCAAATCCACCGCATTCAATATGTGTGACAGATCGAAAAGTTGTTTCATTTACACATTTATGGACAATCGATCATTTTCAATCATATTTAGGTGAATTATTTTCTTTTTTGTTTTTCTTCTTTAGTTAGTTTCATATATTTATTTTTATAATAGACGATCCTCAATCACCTCGTGTTCTCTTTAGTTCTTATTTTTCTCCAAATTTTGGTCCACATACTGATACAAGGTTAATTAATCATCGAATTTATTTTATTATGTATATGTATTTATTTTATTATTTTTAGTTGGTGTTTAAAACTTTATCCAAAAGGTGTTAATGAAAAATCAGTTGAATATATAAGTTTATTTGTTAAATATGTTCGTGGTCGTACTGATTTACAAGCTAAAGCTGAATTTTCATTAATTAATAGTCGTGGTGAATTTCATATTGTACGTAAGACACCATATCATATATTTCCAACAGGTGGCGATTGGGGTTATTCTGAATATTTAATGCGTATGGTATTAACAACACAACGTAAATCAGAATTATTAAATGCTGATCAAAGTTTAAAAATATTTACACGTGTTATTATTGTTGGTGAATCATCATCATCAATAATACATGAAGAAAAAAAGAATACATATGAAAGTTTAATATCATTATCAACACATTTAAATTCATTATTAACATCAACTACAGATAATTGTCATGATGTTACAATTATTGTGCGACCACAACAATATAATAATTTAACATATGAAAATAAATCTTCACATGATATTCCATCATCATCGTCATCATCATCATCATCATCATCACCGACTGATGGAGGAAAATCATCATCATCGAAAAAGAATAATAATAATTCTAGTTCTGGAAGTCATCGAACAAAGCGTAAACGATATAGTACGAACTCAGGTGGAAGTAGTGGTGCTGGAGAATCATCTGGAGAAACTAGTCATGATGAAACAACTTCAACAGCCTTAGCTCTTTTATCAATACCAACTACAACGACATTTTACGCACATCGAAGTATATTAAGTGTAAGTTTAAATATTAGAATCTAATCGTTTTTTTGTTCAATGAACTTACTACATATTAATTAAAACTTGACTAATTAGAGAAACTCCAAATGTATTTTATTGATTTTCAGTTGATTGTATGTCAGTTGATAAAGTTTAGGCATGCATCGAATTCGAGCTCGGGAACTATTCAACTAGGTAAGATAGGCTCGAGTATTTGGATGATTGTTCAAGTGTTTTCTTGAAGCATATAGACAATCATGGAAACATTCTAAAATTTAGTTAAACTCTGGTATTTCTAAGCATTATTGACCTTTTTAACTATATAACTTACTTCTACTTCCTTTTATTAGTAACGTGAAAATGATCGAAGTTAGACTTAAATCCGAATATTTTAGATTCGGTGCATGCCTGATAAAGGTTCATGTGACTAATAGAAGCTTGCAACAATTTGTACCTGTATCTTGTCTTTACAGATTTATGACATTTTGATTTCAATTGATAGTAGGACATATCGAAAAATCTTAAATCTGCCATAAAATTTTGTTTGTAAATAGATCTCATATGTATTTTAAAAATTTGAAATACTTTTCACTAAAAAGAATGTGTCAGAATAAACCTTGATAAGTATGAGATTTAATTACGAACAAACTTTTATAGTTGAATTTCTTTCTTAAATATCTTAATGGGAGTTGAAAGTTCCGCAAAATTATCATAATTCTAAAACAACAAGGTAGGAGGAAATTGACTCTTGTAAATTTCTGTTAGACTTGCTTACTGATATTTAGTGAATTGAGCAAAGACAAGTAACTTGAGAGCTTTCTTCGGAAGATAGTTTTGTTTAATGAGAAGTGAAAATACAATTAATAAGAAGAAAAATTATAAGTTAATCACATTTCAATAGATGATTAAACATCACATGATCTTCAAATACAGTCGAAACTAACTATATATAACTCGAGTTTTTATTATTTAAAAGTATCATTGATGATTCGATAACTCTCTGTTTCGAAACTATCCTTTAGAAATTTTAGACTTTCGTTTTACAACAAAACGACTTATGCATATCAAATAGGTTAGCTTTGAAAATCTTCCCATGAGTGAAATAAAAGTACACATAAAACACTTTACGTACTAACGTTTTTGGATTACATGAATTTCGGTTTAATCAAAACATCATACAGGACTTCTCGCATGGGCTCAAGTTCTTCTCACTAGTTTCGTTAAAAATTCTGAATCCTACAAACGATTAGTACATTCCATAGTGCTTAACGGCATGCATTTTCAATAAAGCATCATGCTCAACAAAATCACGTAATCCATCAAGTACAAGTATGTATTCACATTAGATGACCTTTGATATTGTGAATTTCTAAGTAATTAATTGAGTAAACTAACAACTGACAGCTTCAACTGAAGTATTTCATCGACGACACTCGTATAGCATTATTCGTCTGTTACCATACAATGTCATTTCTCGACATGCAATTTGCGGAGCAAAACACTATAAACATGATGTTATCTAAATGCGTGCCGTTAATAAGTACTTCTTAGTCAAAGTGAATGCAGCTCTAGAACTGTATTGTCTTACTGTGCACTATGCTGTCTTAAAGAGCACTATATCGCCCTGCTGGGCACTATGCTTTAATGGAAATGTATACCGTCAAGTACTGTGAAGTGCACCTAGTTATTTATAGAAATAAGGCTTTTTATGAGAACGAATGACAGAAATTTCGAACATTGCTAAAATTCTGATCTTTCAAGTTTTTTCTATTGAGTTGTAATTCAAGTCTTATTAGATAAAATGCTAAAGTCAGAGAAATCTTTCATATGATTTTCTGAATTGAAAAAGGAATTTTTTTTGAAGTACATAGTAAATTACCTTTTTGCACGTACTTCTCTTGTATTTTATCGGCCATAAATTAGTTTTCAATATTCAAATGAATATTTTTTTTTTTCTATATTTTAGGTTCGTAGTCCTGTTTTTGCTGCCATGTTTTCCCATTCAATGCTTGAAGGTCAAAATTCAACCATTGAAATAACAGATTTACAACCTGAAACTGTTCGTGCTTTACTTGAATATATTTATACGTCAAATGTTGAAGAAATTGATGAACATAATGCCGTAGAAATTTTTAAAGCAGCTGATAAATATGAATTAGAATTTTTAAAACAAAAAGCTGAATTAATAATGATGAATTCCTTGTCTGTATCCAATTGTACAATGCTTTATATAGTTGCTGATTTACATAATGCACATGAATTAAAAAAACGTGTTTTAAATTTTATTATGCGTAATATACTTGAAGTAACTGAAAGTGATGATTGGCGTTTATTAGTTGAACAACATCCAGCATTAGCGACAGAAGCATTTGTTTATTCAGCTGAACATGCTGCTTCATGTGCTTGTTCTTCCTAACTAAAAAAAAACGAAATTATTCATTCTTTTTTTCTTTTTTTGTTTTATCATATGTATATAAATAAAATTGTTTGTGTATATGTACGTTTTAGATGTCAGCTTCACGTTCAAATAATACCGGAACAAACAATGGGAAAGATCAATTTAAGTATGAAAATCATGTTTCTTACAAGAGTCGCAGAAAGTTTCCGTACCGGGTAAAAATTAAATAAACTTCAATCTTTTTGCATAATATGTTGGTTTTACAAATAGAGCTCAGTAAAACATAATCACAATCAGCATTTGAAATTGCTAGGTTTTAATGAAAAGTATCAACGATGAAAACACTAGTCTTTTTCCTTAGGATCTACGAAAAGACTTTTTTGACATATTTCTGGTTTTCAATTGTTGACAGCGTTAATCTACTTTTTTCTTATTAAAAAAAATAAAAAACCGCATGCTTATACTGTATTACTGATAGGGTAATTCAATCCACTGTAATTTTAAGGTGCACAGAAACATGAGTTATTTGGAACGGTTCCTGTACGCATTTCTTCTAAATTGATGATTGTGGTTGCGAAATTTTCAAGAGAAACTTAATTAGAGAATATCACTCCCTGAAAAAAGTTTTGCGACAAACAAGTAAAAATTTACAGGAGAAATGTGTCACTTCGATCATTCCCATAAACTCTCATGTGAAGATTATCCAAAGAATACTTTATAAAACAGGCAAACTTAAATTGTTTGACATGTGATTTTTATTGGTGATAGAGGCCGTACTGACGAGGAAAAGTCTCTAAAGTAATCAATCACTTTTAAGTGGAAACTATACTCAGCCGATCGAGACTAGCCAGTAGGTAAAGATCCTTGAATGATGTGAGTTATTGCACTTTTGTTGCTGAGATAACGAATTTTTAGTAGATTTATCCTGCAGAGCATTACTTTGCAAGCAAAATTATAGCTTTAAATATTGACATTAGATTGGGTTCACATACAGGTTCCGAGCAGAGTAATTTGTAGAAAAAATTTACAATCTTTTGACAAAGCTTCCCTGAAATGTGTACACCTTTTGCCATGGTTATTATTTTGAAAGATCTTTATCTCCAAGAGACTTTCTCAAGAAATCACGAAATTTTTTCTACAAGTTAACCTGATCAAGACCTTTATGGGGTCAAAGTCTCAGGTCAAACTTCAAAAATATGATTTTGCTTCAAAATGTCGAACCACACAGTAAAAATCTACTGAAAATTCGGTATATCAGCAACAAAGCTTCAACAGATTAAATCATTCTAGTATATTTACTTATTGACAAGACTCTATTAATTAGATATAGCTCCAACGTCATGAGATTTGTTTTCTATGTGAATCTTCTAGGTCCTTCGTATAAAGACCAATGAAGTTCTGATGAGTCTTTGCAATCATAGTTCAACATGCTCTATTTGTGGTCAAACTATGAAACTAAAAGATTAAATGTAAAGTATTTTTTTTACCTGGTGGCGAGGCTTTTTATGACCACTATATGTTACATTTTATCTATGATATTTATTTAGTTGGAATACAGTTAAATCAGATAAAGATCGAGAATGTTATTTAGGACATTCAGTAATGGCACCAACTGGTCGTTGGCAAGAAGGTAAAGATTTAACATGGTAAAGTTATAAAAATAAGTGAATTATTAATAAAAACGAAAAATTCTTTTTTTTTTATTCATTAAGGTATGCAAAAAATCGTGATCATGAACAACAAATAAAATCAGCAGAATTTCGTGCAGCAAAAAAAATTGAAGAAGACGCACTTATGGCTGCATTAGGCATGAAAGTTATGCTGCCGCCGCCACTACCACGTTTGTCCTTATTTTTCTAACTTCTTTTCTTAATTAATATAAACTTTTGTTTTAGCTCCTGTTGCAACTTCAACTCAACAAAAATTGACAACTAAACGTGAATCACAATCAACATCAATTAAAAATGAACCAATGACACCAGCCATACATAATGATTCACGTGATTTAAAACAACATCATAAAAATCCAAAACATGATAATCAACGAAAAGAAGATCGTAGACGACGAAGACAATTAAAAGCAACTGGTTCTGATGAAGAAAAACATGATTGGTCAGAAAGTGATGAAGATGGTTTAATAGATGATATTGATGATGAAGAGGATGATAAAGGTTCATTTTGTGTTGTTATTTTTTTTCTTAAATCAAATAATGGATTATCTGTTTTAGCGAAACAATCAATTGAACCAAATACCATGACTGAGAAAGAATTAGATGAATTTCTTATTGATCTTGTCAAGAAACATGGTTTTAAAACAATAAAACGAACATTAAAATCAAAAAAGTCAGTTTTATTCAATGAATATAATTTTCATTTTTGTTTTTTTTTTATGTTATATAGAGAGAAAAAAGAACATAAACGTCAACATTCCTCATCATCATCTTCTTCGCCTTCAGATTCCGAATCAGAATCAAAACACAAACATAAGAAAAAACATAATCATCAAGAAAAATCGAAATCAAAAAAACATCACAGGACTCGTTTATCATCAGAAAAAGATCATTCAAAACAGAATCGAAAATAATAAACTCTTTATTGTTGTTGTACAATTTCATTTTGTTTTTTTCCATGTATTCAAAGTTCAGAACAATAAAGATCATAGTTATTTAAAAATATCTTTATTGTAGATATGTTTAATCGACTGTGTTCAATGGTATTTTATTCTGGTCGTATTCAACGATCATTTACCATATGTCAAACGTTACGTTTACATTCGACAAAAACTTCAACTAATAAAGATTCAAAAAACCCATCAACAAAAAGTAAAACACCTATGGGAAAATTAGATGAATATTCGCATCCAGATGCTGAAAAAAACCCATTAAAACCATGGCCAAATAATACAAATCCAATAACCGGTGAAATTAATGGGCCACGTGGACCTGAACCAACACGTTATGGTGATTGGGAACGAAAAGGCAAATGTGTTGACTTTTAATAGGCGTTTATTTTATCTAGTTAGAATGTTTTTTTTTCAAAATTCTTTATTAATAAATAGATAAACAGGCCATTCAGTGTGAAAATAAAAAGGAGTTCAATGATTATTGGATCGCTTCTTCTGCTATTGAGAGTACAAGCATATTCTAATCAATGACTAATAAGGAAAAGAAAGTTAGCTATTCTTTTACCTTTTAACTTCAGGTATATGTCAAAATTACTGACACTACTAAAGCTGCAAAAAAATATTCAATTCAAATTAAGTTTCATACGAACATTGATTCTGGACTGTGGTTTTTGTTTTCAACTTGAATAGTGTTTTTTGTGGACACGGACATTCATGGTTACTTTGAATTTTATTTATACAAGATGTTTTACCAATAAATATAAAGTTAGTTAGTGCTATCTTCTATATTTAAAGCCAAAGTAACCAGTGTTTTATATACACTCCACTTTCCGAAGGGACAAAATAAAACTCCGAAATGACTAACCCGATCTATGAAGGAACGCTACCATTTCGGTCCTCAAACTGAATAAAATACTGAAGATAGCCGTAGATGTGCATGTCCACATAACATACTATAGTTTATTTTTACATTGAGCAAAATACAATTGTTTATATGAATTCCTTTGAATAAAGAAAATATATTGATCTCATCACATGCATTACGACAGACACAGAAATGACTGTAGTCATTTATGATGTGCAAACAGAACTTAATGGTACATGACAAATCATATTAAATATTTTCTAATTTTTCTAACATAAAACATCGTGATAAATATCAACATTAGTTCTCTCAATTTTATATTATAACGAAGAACTAATGGAATGCAAAAACGGAAAGTGATATTACTAGAAATTCGTTTAGAACAAAAAGTAATTCCGTCACATTTCATGTTCAACAGATATACCGTGAAAAAATTTTCTCTTAATATATTGTTGGTTGTTGAAAAGTAGTCAATAAATGACATGATAATATGAAGTAGATTAATAACAACAAGTATTCTTTTATTCAAGGAAAGTTTTCGATGTCAATACAATATCATCATTAGTGGTTATGATATAAGATATACGTAATTATTTCTTTTGAAGTTTCTTTTCTATCGTTTTTTGCCATGTTCAGAATGAAAAGAAAACACTAGAGAAATAATTGCGTATATTTTGTATCATAACCATTCATGATGATGTCTTATTGATGACAAAAACTATTCTTCATCATATTATTTTAATCACAGAATGTATGTTATTGTTCAATTATTTTATATAATCATAGCTTCTCTTTTTCTATTCTAAAACTTGTACTATTGGTAATACCTAATAGCAACAATCATGTCTAAATAAATTTTTACCATTGCTAGGATTTCTATAAACATAAGAAATCTTAACATGCATTATTTATAAAACAGAAGTTTATATTTAGATAAAGTTTATTGATGAATCTATTGATAACAGATAAAATCTAGATATGATTCCAAATGAAAGAGAAAGAGAGAGAGGAAAAATAATAATAGTAAGTTCAATTAAGTTAATTTAATGTGTATTTTCAAGTGTTGAATTAACCGAACCAGCAACTGAACATGTTGAACTTGTTGGTGATGTCGATGTAGGTAATTTGGGATCATCTTTAGAATCAACATTTTTCAATGAACTATTGCTATGATCACCACAATCAAGTGCACCAGCTTTTCCATTACTAACAGCAGCAGTATTGTCACGATACGGAGCGGTAATAATAAGTCGTTTACCATCATGAAGAAATGAGCGCATATGTTCAACATCAATATTCTAGAAATAATCAAATAAAAAAAATAATGATATTTCATTATCAAAACCGAGGTCAATGATTCCAGATGCCTAGATTTTTCTAGTTCCGGTCTACATCAACCGTTACCAGAAGAGTCGGTCATCAGATTCAACCGATAAATTCCTATCACTTTCTGACTCATGAGAATATTAACTTACGGGTGGTAGTGTAACAGCCTTATAAATATATGAACGAGCTGTATGATGTTTATCCGATGCACTTGATTCAGCCTGAAATTAATTAAAAGATAAGTTTACAAAAAACATATTCAAACTATATATTTACTTGAACAATTAAATCACGATCTTTAAGATGAATTTGAATTTGATCTGGTCGAAAACCAGTCATATCTAATGATAAATCAATTTTCTTGCCTCCTTTTTCTGTATCATCAATAATTTTAGGTTCAAATGCACTCTTAAAAAATTCATCAAAATTAAATTCTTTTAAATTAGCACCAGATTGTTGTAATTGATGATGATGATCATCTATTTAAAACAAATAAAGAATTATTTTCAGTATAATTTATACTAAATGTTTACCTCGTTCTGTAGCCTGTGTAATTAATGGAAATTCAACGACCAATGTACCTAAATAAATATATTAATTAGGTTTTCAGCATAGGCCAAAAAAAAACAATACAAACCTTTTGCAGTAAGAAACGATGTCATATGTTCAAAACTAGCATTTTCAGGTAAATCATACGTTTTACGCATTTCTTTAACCGAAAAATCATCACCTGAGAATAAAAAAAAAATGGAAATTCGATGAAAGTTTGTTTTTTATCCATACCATCACGAAATTCTTGTTTTCCATCAATAAATAATTTACGACCAACAACTTTAACACTTAAATCTTCTGGTTTATAACCATGTACATCTAATGTAACACGAAATTTATCAGTATGAGGTCGTTTTTTATGACCCGTAACTGGACAGAGTTGTTGTTGAAGACGTGGTGGATCTTGTAACCATCTGAATAACAAAAAAGGTTTGATTATAGATATTTGAAACAAATTTATTTCTTGTTTGATATTTACTGAAGAGCACTTTGCATTCGATGCGAAGCTAAATCGATTTCATCAAATGGATCAAATAAATCAAGTGATGGACCTTAATGAAAAAAATATTTTCTAATGAAAACAAACAAGGAAACTGAGACATTGACTAACCGAGAAAATTTTCAAAGTCAAAAAGTTGTCGTGGAAAACGACCAACTGGTAAATGATGATGTTCTTGTGAACAGTGTAATTGTGACATGATGCAGTAGAGAATGTAGTTACTTTTAAGTAATATAACACTCGAATGAACAGATTAACGCGCCTTTACATATTTTATATATCTCTCATTTCTCTTATTCTCTTTTCTTTTATTTTCATTATTGTGACCTAGTTTGACCAATAGACGAAAGCCAAAAAGATAAAATTTGCTTAGTATATTGTTTACATAGATAGATTTCGAATCGAATGGCCGACGGATAAATCGACGACGTCTATTCCTTTTGATATTTGTAGTCAGAGAGAGAGACAAACAAAGAAATATAAGTACACAATGCATTTAGCTAACGATATGTTGACAATAGAATAGTCCGTCAAGGATATTATTAGAAGAATTAAATATATTTGATATTGGGATTTACAAATTGTGTTAATATTCAATTATAGGTTATTTGTAATATGTCATTGGAATAAGAAACTTTTCGAAGTGATTTGTCTTCATTTATTTAAAATATTTGAATAGCAACCATTTATTATCATTAGAGGATATAGACAGTGATCTTCTTCACTTTCTTTGTCTTGTATTTATTCTAATCGCAAATACCACAATTATTTTCAAATTTTAATTGAAATGAATGTTATGAGAAGAATTATTCGGTTATGAAACTATTAAAGATTCATCTATCATTAAATAGAATATTATGTTTATTTCTAAATAAAATTTTGATACAAATAAACGACAAATATCTAAGTAAAGAGTTATATATGATCGTTGTAAATACAACTTAAGGTTGAAAAGAATAAGCTGATATTGATCTGACATGGTGAAGAAATAGAAAAAATTGGCTTAAGGTCTTTCTAAGGTTTTTGAAGGACGGTTCAACAACAATATTTCATAATTGTTTTTACTGGAGTTTCTTTTTTGTAAATGCTGCCAAAAATCAACGGTGTAATATTTTTCAAAAGAAAAAATAATTTGGCATTCCAAACAGTGTCAAATACCTGCAAAAAAGTTTCAGCTCGATCAAATGAAGTATGCTAGAGAAACGGAGACGTTTCTGTACTTTTTTGTGTAAAAATCGGTTTTAAAAAAAATGAAAAATCAATTTTTCTGTATGCATCAGAGTTTTTTCTATGAATAAAGTGATAAAAAAGTGGTCGTTTCAGCATTGTTAGAGGTCTATAGCCCATGATCTTATCATTTATGCAATAAGAAATAATCATTATCACTGGAAGAGTTTTGTATACAAAGAATAATTGCAGTGCAAGTATTTCAGGTAAGGACTTCAAGAATTTGATTTAATAAAATTTCTAACTAATAACGAAGAATTCTTATTTATACGGCATCTGACAGAGGACATTTTAAAGCTATATTAACGATAAAAAACCAAAAATCGACAAATTTTTGAAGTTAATATTCGAAAAGGGATCTCCTTAATTCTTTGACAACGGACTTGCTTTTTAAACAAATACAGTAAAAATCTATTCTTAGCATAGTATACTTTGAAAAATATTGATATTCATATTATTGTACTTAGATTGATTTAACATGTGATATTGCTATCAATAATATCTTTGTCAGAACACAACAAATACTGAAAAGGTCTGTTTTAGTTCATTCCGGCTTCTCCGTCAAAGGGTTACTATTTCAATGTTCTTCTGGAATGTAGAATATTCAAATATCTGCACTCGATGAAGCTAATGTTGTTTTTCCGTGATAGAAGAGACTCAGAGTGTTTTTCCATGAGAAATGTATGACCTTATAAGTCATAACATGAATTTACAATTTTGAAGTATTGTTTTTTTTTTGAAATCCGTATAGAAACAAGCATTAGAAAAAATAGCCAAAGTAATATTTGCTTTCATTTCATTGCACCAAAGAAAAGACAGATATTTATGTTGGCAATTGGAAAGAAAATACAACTATGCATTGTAAAACGAAGCAAATGATCGAATATATTTGTCAAAGAACAAATATATTTATATAGATGGATCTGCTAGAACTATCTTCGATACTATAGAAGATTGAGATTCATTATTGGGACCAATGATGATACTTCAAAGCTATAGTACCCCGACAAAAGTATCCCCCTCGGATCTTAGTTCCGATAAGAGCTAAACGTATGAAAATTGGTCTATAAGTAGTCCACAGAGAGTGTAGATCGTCAGTACCATCAGCACCAAAATTGCTCAAGCTAGAACGAAGTTATGATAGATGCCGTCCACCTTCATTGTGAATCTCTTAATTCGATAATAGAAAGAGCTTTCGACATGATCAATGGCTCATTTTGTAGCCCTACATTATGGCTATTTCCGATATAAATTTTATCGAAGTCTATCGAGTTGTTGATGAGCTAGACGATTTTTACTGAAAACATGAATATACGCTAAAACAATAGAATGTCATTGAGAGGTCAATAACTCAGGAATAGTTTGATAAATCGATCTAAAATTTTTAAGAAATATTCTTCCATAGGTGGCCATCGCTTTCTGAAAGTTTCAGCAGCAAACACTTTACTAAACGGAAATGGTGCATCGATCACTATGGAGAACTTGTCAAGACTCTAGAGTCTCCATTAATCAAGCAAATGAGCTCATCTTTTGAGCAATAATGGATCATGAGTTCCCATGTAGCCGGAAATGCATAAATAATGGAAAAATCATGCATTACTGTCCATTATTTTGCGAAAAATGTCAAATAATTCATGACAATGCATTATTTTTTGCAATTTCAACGCAATCAATACATTTTTCACAAATAATGCTTTAATGATGGATAACGCATTGAAATTCAATGGATTGGCATGCATTTTCAGAAATAATATAGAAATCGCTCGAAATTCTATGGAAGAGCAATACATTTCAATGTATTGTTGAGTAATAATGTGATAATTAGGCAAAATGCTTTGAAGAAAAATGCATTTCCATGCATTATTGGAGATAGGGTGTGGGTGTGGGCGTGTATGTGCATGTGGGAGTGTGGGCAGGTATCAGTAAAGACAATGCCCACACCCACACGCACGCCCATACCCACCCACACCCACATAGACACGCGCACACACACATCTACACCCTCAAGCGCTTAAAGCGCTTCTTCCGAGATGAAATTCTAAATTTAATCAAAGAAGAGTACGATTATGTTAAATTCGTACCTAAAAAACCTTAAAATACAACTGCAGTTAGGAATAATTTTCACCATGCTGCATTGGAAAAAATAAGAAAAGATTTCCGGAGCCTCTATAATTTCTATCAACTCCGACTCCGAAAAAACAGATTGACTCCGATTTCGACACCGCCAGAGTTCGAAGGTTCTTGCAGATCTCTCGTGAGAATTAGGCTGTTTGATATTTTGCTTTTTTTTGTAAAATATTTGAAAACGAAGCTAGTAGATTGTTTCAATGACATTTGATATTTATAACGTAAAATATGGACGCTGATATTTTACTCGAAAGAAAATATTTTTTCTGATCAAACATGCATTACCATGAAACAGTATTTTGAAGATTATGACTGCTATCGTAACCCACCACCCTAGTAGATTCATGATGTCAAATTGGTTCATAAAATACGAGAGATCGAAATCCAGATAAGTGTAGAAATCAATTTTTTAAGACTATATTTATTTAATATTTTTCCCATAGTTTTAATTGTTAGACTTGTATTTCCACTTAATACGTTGAGTGAATGATAATATGACGAAAGAGAATACAGATGCTCGGATACAAATGCATTATGTTTGGAGCACGTCATTTTATAATCGATTTCTTTAACATGCCATTTTGTGTGAATAAAAAGAAAAAGTGCCGCTAAAAATCATGGCGATATATATAATGAACTTTATTGACAAATCAATTTTCAGTTTTCTTCATCTCGATAAATAGATAAACACATAGAAAGTTTCAATTTACTGCACTAAATTAAGATCTGTCTATCCAAACAACTCTAGATTCCAGAGTGCCTTAACATTAGGCTCGTAATTCAGATAAGGCTGAGCCTAATAGTGCCCAATTCAGGTGAGGCTCAAGCCTGTCAAGCGTATATGTTCCACCGCCTATGCTTTTGAATATCGTTTTACGTTTATTTCCTATCATATGAAAAGGAATATGTTCATGGTGATTTGTTGGGGGCATATCAGTTCATAACGAGAAATTTACATGGCTTTCGTAATGCGAAAGACCTGTTGTAATTTTTTTTACAGGGCTTTCGTATCGGTTTTGACAGGGCTTTCGTAACTAAGTTCTGTGTCGCATTCATAATCAGATTGAAGGACGAATACTCTATAAAACAACAGGGTATTCATGGGTGTAGGTGTGGGTGTGAGTGTGGGTGTGGATGTAGTTTTCTCATACCCACACCCACACTAGCACCCTAATCTCAATACGAAACCTTGTCAGCAGCATCTCACTAGAGATCACAATAAGTGCTTTGACGTTACAATAGCCCTGTAAGAGCAGTACGAGGGTCCTGTAAAATTGATACGAAAGCCCTGTATATTTTTATTACGAAAGCTCTGTCAAAATTTGATACGAAAGCCCTGTAAAAAAATCATGAAAAGCAGGGCTTTCGTAACGTATCGCTACGTTTCCGATTTGTTTTCGAACATTGGTTTTCGTAGAATTCCTATCATATGAATAGGAATATGTTCATGGTGATTTGTTTTTGAATATTATTTTTCGTTTAATTCCTATCATAGGAATAAAAATGTTTTCAAAGTGCGGTATAATCTTTCGTAGTCACCGTCATGACTAGTTTTTGAACATGGATTTTGAAATGACTAGCTGTTTTCCAGAGAGAAGAAACACGATTTGAGTGCCGGATTTGTGCATATATTGAAAGTGATGCGAGTGGATTCGGATGAATTAGGAATGACATTTTAAGGATATGTTAGAAAGTAAACCTGTGCTTAGTTAGGCTCGAATAGTTATCAGAAGGCTGAATACTATTTAAGCCAAGGATAAACACAATGAACAGAAATGCGTTAGGTGGTGTTTACATCTGCATGCATGAGCATGCATACAGTTTTGAATGCATTGTAATGGATTAAACTTTTAATGTGCGCAATTACATGATAATGCAACCTATTTCATGCATTATAATGCATTACTTTAAGTAATGCATTATAATGTATGAAATAGGTTGTATTATTATGTAATTTATCATGTAATTGCGCACATTGGATTTCTATTGAAAAATAATGCATTGCAATGTACATTATTTTGGAAAATCGGCTATATGAGTTGGACTACAAGCTCATGCTAAAAGATCGATAATTAGTCATATATTTGATTACAAACAGCACATAAATTTAGTAAGGTCAATTTTAGCTATTTTCCTGCTAATATGACAAAACGTCTTTGTATGTCAATATTCCACTGGGAATATCTTTTCAGACGGTTTGACGTTCTTAGAAAACAGTGCAAACCAGCTGCCCCCGTCAGAGGATGAAATATTCCGATCGAAGTGGCCGATAATTATAACAAGAATACTACAGATAAGTCACGGTGTTCGCGTCCTTCAGTAACTGTCTTCTACATTCTACAAATTATGACATTATCAGAGTCTTATAAAAACTATATGATTGCATACTACAATTTGATTGAAAATTCTCGTGAAGAACTCTCTAAATATCTCGAGTATGAGGATTCCTGTTGTTTTCTAAGAACGTCGAACCGTCTGAAAAGATTTTCCCAATGGAATATTGACATACAAAGACGTTTTGTCATATTAGCAGGAAAATAGCTAAAATTGACCTTACTAAATTTATGTGCTGCTTTTTAATCAAAAATATAAGTAATTATCGATCTTTTAGCATGAACTTGTAGTCCAACTCATGATCCATTATTGCTCAAAAGATGAGCACATTTGCTTGATTAATGGAGACTCTAGAGTCTTGACAAGTTTTCCATAGTGATCGATGTACCATTTCCGTTTAGTAAAGTGTTTGCTTCTGAAACTTTCAGAAAACAATGGCCACCTATGGAAGAATATCTCTTAAAAATTTTAGATCGATTTATCAAACTATTCCTGAGTTATTGACCTCTCAATGGCATTCTATTGTTTTAGCGTATATTCATGTTTTCAGTAAAAATCGTCTAGCTCATCAACAACTCGATAGACTTCGATAAAATTTATATCGGAAATAGCCATAATGTAGGGCTACAAAATGAGCCATTGATCCAGTCGAAAGCTCTTTCTATTATCGAATTAAGAGATTCACAATGGAGGTGGATGGCATTTATTATAACTTTGTTCTAGCTTGAGCAATTTTGGTGCTGATGGTACTGGCGATCTACCCTCTCTGTGGACTACCTATAAACCAATTTTCATACGTTTAGCTCTTGTCGGAACTAAGATCCGAGGGGGGTGATGCTTTGGTTGGGTACTGTATATTTATAAATGTTGTTCTTATGGAAAAAAGAATTTTGAAGGTTCCTTTATCACGGAAAAACGAACCTCTTATGAAGTGTCTCAAAAGTCTGAACGAAAAAAACAAACACGAATATCTTGTCAGCAATTCAAGGATTTATACATTTCTTTTTATAAATTGATCATATATTGATAAAATTTTTGGATAAAGTGTTTGTAAAATCAACGCTGCAAGCCGAAGTCGGTAATATTACGCTGATTGAATCACATTGCAAGGATTTCGTGAAATTGATACGGCGGAAAATCGATCACATGTTGGAAGACCTAGAGCAATTACTGAAAAAAAAATATCAATAAAATTGAGGGATATTTGTGAAAATGAGCTAGGATCAAGTATTCAGTCTATTTCACAAATTTCCTCATTACCACAAACAACAATACATCGAATTATGACGAAACAGCTCTTATTAAAGCCATACAAGACATCTCCATGAAGCTAAATTACATAGACCGAATACTTGATCCTGACTCATTTTTAGGAGAGTTATTAACTCTATCGACCTTTTCATTAGTGATTACTCTTCAGTCATCGATTTTCAATAGTAATGGTTTCACAAAATCACTAGAAATCAGACGTTGTTGCAATGTTTAGTTGGCAAATTTTTTTTTTCAAATTCAATTTCTAGGTACCGTTTTACAACGCTGGCTTATTGTAATCTGATCATGAATAAAGCTATTTTAATTCGGACTTTTTTAAATGCAAACATTTTATTCGAAATCTGTTGCAATGAATATGTGATCAGAACGTAAAAAGATATATAAAATGCCTTTCCGTTTGAACTTTTGGAATATCCTGTAGGATGGAAATATTCAAACTTTTCATCGTAAAACTATTTATGAATCACCTGGTAGGATTTTATTTCAACACTGATATTAATAATAAATTTTATCATGAGAATAACAATTCATGCAAAAATCGAATAGGAAGGAAACTACGGAAAAGCGAAAGTACTGATCTATCTTGAAAGGGAAGTAAAATCATGCTTCATATTCATATACTCATTAAAAATTGCATTAAATGAGTTTTCTATTTTTTTTATGAAAGAATATTTCTTCGACAATAGTAACTATTGTTAAATAACAATGAGAGCGTTTCTATGTCATTTAATCATATAAAAAATTGATTTAACATTTATTATATAATTCCAAATTATCAAATTGTAAATCTAATATATTGTCTTTCGTGTACTCGCTGTGAGAGTTCGAGTAGTCAACTGATTTATGATATTAAAATCAAGAAATAAAAATCTGATGTTTTCTTACACTTCCACTGCTTCATATATATGTTTATATATTCTATTTTTAAACGCTTTTCTTATTGTTCGTAATAAAACCTCTACAAATTAAAAAATAATCATTTTATCTATTACACCTATTCACAAAAACAAAAGTTTATCATTTTATAACAGAAATGAGATATTATGAATAGGTCAATAATCTTTATTTTCATTAAACAAGAAAATTAAAATCGAGAAAAAAAAACATTTATCAATAATTAAACAAGAAAAATTATAACATTTATTTCTTTTTCCGATTAATTCTGATTTAGTATATCATGCAATATATAGATTCAGTTTTTTTTTGTTGTTTATTCATTTATTAAATCAAGAGTAGATGCTGTCAAAGCTCATTACCATAGACATATATAAATGCATCCAACATTGATGTATTAATGTTTCGTATCAAACTTAATTATTCTTTCAATAGTTTGAGATCAATCTAGTTTGTTGATGTAAGCAATCATTATTTTGGTTGAAAAACTGCTAGCTTTTATTATAATTATCATTATACACAATCTGTTATGAAAAATTCAAGTATAAGTTAATATTAACCTGATTTACTTTCTAGAATTTTCCATCATGATTATAGACTTCAATCATAGTTAATACTATTTTCATGTCTCCAGATAATTAGTATGTAACTCTCTAGTGAAACATAAAACTGTCTTGTTTTCGAATAAAAATCACATATAGCATTAGAAAAAAACGAACGAAAAGAAAAAGAAAATGTGATATATTCAAAGAATATGTAAAATATTAATAACAACAACAAGAAGAAAACAAAAAAATATGGTAAAAGAAGGCCAGATTTTATTGTCGTCGTCGTCTCATTCCATGTAATGATTGAAGTTCACGTAAAGCGTTTAAATTAGGTAATTTTGTTGTCTCATGTGTACAATAACAAATTTTTTGAAAAGCACGACGAAAATGTACATTACACAATGGATATATTAATGGATTAAATGTTGAATTGAGATAACCAAGCCATATAGATGCTGTATATATAGTATCTGATACACAATGATTACACCAAGCAACAACTAAAAATAAAATAAAATATGGTAACCATGAAACAGTAAATACACCAACAAGCATTCCCAATTGTCTAGCTGCTTTAAGTTCTTTTTGTAATGAGTTGGAACGACTTGGATTAATAAGTGTAGTAAAAAAAGAGAAACTCATTTTAGCTGTATTATCTGTGGGAGAATTAGTTGATGAATTATGCATGATTGTTCTTGTTGAATCATTTTCTGTTACTACTGTTGTTGTTGCTAGTTTTGGAGAAGAATTTATTGGATGTAATTGACCAGATGTTGTTGTTTTTTGTCTAAATAATCAAAAAAAAGAACAAATATTTCTTTGAAATTAATTGTTGTTAATCTTCATATTTACATAGTCATATCTTCTATGGACTTTGATTTTTGTTGATCTTCTGTTGAATTAATAAATACTTTTTCGAAATATTCATCTGAAAAACTTGATGCTATTGATGATGTTCTTGATGTTGATCGTTTAATTGGTGTTTTATTTAATGACGATGTTCTTTTTAAAATTGATGATAAATGTTTTTGTGGATGTTCATTTGAATAAACTATCATTGAATATTTCATACTGTTTGATTCGCTTAAGGAATTTTTTACTTTTGTATTATCATTATTAGATGTAGAATTACATGAATCTAGACTTTTATGATTTTCATTGTCTTTCGTAAGTTTCTTTGATGAAAATATCCTTGATAAAGGTTTTATTTGAGCAAATGAAAAATGTTTTGGTGATGATGAATAAGATTCTTTTACTGAAGTTTGTTGTACTTCCCAAAGACTTTCATTGTCATTTCCATTGTACGGTTGACATGTTGAACAATAACATTGACCAGGTTCAATTATTGATGTTGTATTATTATTAATAGCATTAGAAATGGAATGATAGTCTGGAATAGATGAATCCAATGGATTAGTAACAATTGTTGGTGGTAATAATGGCCTAGAAGTATTATTCGATTTGAAATTATTTTGATTTTCATCACGTAATGATGGTATTTTATAAGCGCGATCTAATTTCATTTGTTGTTGTGTTGTTGATGATAATCGCCGACCATATTCCATTTGAGAACGTGAACGTATAGCAATCATTATACGACATGATACAATAATCATAGTTAGTAATGGAAAATAAAAATTAACTAAAGCTGTCAATGTTTTAAATGTTTTATTCGAACGAAATGACGTGTCACATTCATTGCTTTTAATTATATCACCATGGTGTGGAGCAATATATGACCAAAATACAACAGCCGGAGCCCATAATGATGCTATAAACCAAACAAGTAGAATAAATACTGTCGCTCGTCGACGTGTACGTTTTCGTAGATAACGTAATGGATACACAACAGCCCAATAACGATCAAGACTGAGCAAAACAAGATTAAATATACTGGCCGTACTATGAAAACAAGAGTAAGAAACAATAAGTTATATCTGAAGGAATTCGAATGTTTTCATTCATACAAAAATTTCCTCTTTCTTTTAGTTGAATTTGTATAATTCTTATTTCTTTAAAATTATTTATGTGGCTATAGGAATACATTTCTATAGATATTTTTTTCACTATACCTGGCAACATAATCAATGGATAACCACATTTTACATATAACAGATGAAAATGGCCATCGACCAGCAATAATATGAGCTGCACTTAGAGGCATAACAAATAGACCAACAGCTAAATCAGCTAATGCTAAACTGAGAATAAATAAATTTGATACTGTTCGTAAATTTTTTTCGGTTTGTATAGCATATAGTACTAAAATATTTCCACAAACAGTAAATATTGATAAACTAGAAAGGAAACAACCAAGTGTTATTTTGTGAAATAATTTTTCGACAAATATTGCCGATGTATTTGCATCTGTCAATGAACTTCGAACGCTATCATTCATGCTCATTTATGAATAATTGTTTCTTGTGTTGTTATCATTCAGATATCTGAATGAGTTATAAGAATAAAAATAATAATATGAAAGTTAATATTTAATTATGTTTATCTATAAACCAACATTGATAAAAGATTCATATGAATATACTAAAATAAAAATAAAATAAAAGGAATTAGAAGTGAAATAATGACGAAATTTTTCTCATTCTTTCTTATCATTTCGATAATAATAACTCATCAACATAAGAAATACCAACTATCCAAACAAATGTCGATAATTAGCTGATTTTCTCATTTCATTTCGTCTGATATATATGTTATATTCATGCCAGCATGTATCTCAGGAAGAGAGACAGGAAAGTAGTTTCTTGCTTGCTCACTCCTTGTGAAATACATTAAGAAAAGGATCATTCATCGAAGTAACAGGTGGCAAAATGAAATATATCTGTTGAAAATATAAGTAACAGCATAAGAGTACTAAAACAAGAAACAACATTACATGTTATTCTCAAAAAAAAAAGAAAAGAAAGAAAAGAGAATAAGTTTAGTACGACAAGATAGGTCCGGACGAAACCAATAGTCTGTCTCAGCTTCATCATCGTCATGATCATGATCATCATCATTCTATTGTTTTTCATTTTTTTTTGATACCAGTATGTCGTCATTGTGTCATCTAGAAGATGACATTAGAATGAAAGCTATCAACAAAGAGATGGAAAAACAATGACAGCGAAGAACTACAAATGTAACTGATCGTAAATAAGTATAAGAAAAGATTTGACGCTAGAGAATAAGAACATACGTTGACAAGCTCTATACCACGCTCTTTTTTTCTCATTTCCGAAGTCACTTGACATTTTGGTTCATTTGGTTTTTGTTTCAAAAATCGCATTTATATATCTACGTCAGGGTTGAAATTGTATTTTAGTCAAATGCTAATTTAGTCCAGACGAAATTAAAATTCGTACTAGTTATTAAATGATCATATCAAAGATAATTAAAGTTTCAATGGACAATAAGTTTGTCTTTTCCATATCGCAAATTCTCATTTTTATCAAACATCAGTATACCATTAGTTTGTCAATATGATAAATTATAAAAAAAAAATTGTACTGACAACATTTCCTGGATTTAAAATGAGCCGGTTCAGCAAAATTAAGATAAATTGTTATCAATAGTTTAAGACGTATTACAAGGAAAAGAAGTATGTATGTGTATGTTTGTGGATCAGCAAATAGATACACAAGTGACCCTAATGGGAGAATGTCATAAAATAATGTTCATGCAAAAAAAAAAGTAGAAGTTTTTATGTTCAACCATATGTTCTTCTAAACTAGAATCATGTTAGAATAAGGGTCAATAGGTTAAAATTATATGAACTATAACCTATTCGATAATAATGATATATTGTGAAAAGAAACAACTGTTGTCAACTTGATCAAGATATTTTCTAGTTTATTTCTAATTTCATTCGCACAAAACAAGAATTTTAATTTTGTCTAGAAGAATCCAGTATTTGACATTAATATATCTATATAGAAAAAACAAAAAAAGAAAAATTAAGAATAAAGTAATAACTGTCGAAATAAATAGACAGATAAAATAATAAATGATAATCTATTTTGGAAAATTTGTTTTTTTCTTTTCAATAATTTGTAAAGTATTTAATAACTAATGAAATTAAATTATTCGGTTAGATGATTAAAGAAGAACATAATATTGACTTCATTTTTCTTTCTTCTTCACTAAAATCAACCTTATTAATATTTTAATTTTTCTAAGTGTTACCTTATTGCAAAGAAAGAAAGAAAGAAAGAAAGAATTTCTTTTATCGGATTGTGTAATTTGTATGATTATTATATAAAATAAATATCAAAGAAATTTTTATAAGTATTGACGAACTAACTTTAGACTTGACAAACAAAAAAGAAATATAAAATATGCATAATAGGAATACGCAAATAATAAACAAGTATTGAAGAAAGTAAAATTACTTACATTTTCCAAATGCATTCATGCAATAAGTGTATACTTGATTTAGTTTTTCCGCTTCGTTAGTTTAGGCATGTATGCGGACTAAAATATAGTATTATATATAGCAATTTCAAAGGTTTCTTATTTAATATATTATCTAAACTGATAAATAAATTCTCAACATTTAACTACTAATGGAAACGGAATTCTTTTCGCTTAGGCGATTTTACTTTCGTATATTTACTCTGTGATACGAACACATGAAAAATGCTGTTATATAAAAATAATCCAGAGAAAAATTCTCCATATGGTGCATGCCCATACATGAATAACTCTAAAAAATAACACCCTATTCTAATGCATGAATATTTGTATGCTAAATATGCGTCACTATCATGTCTTTGCGATCAATCATGCAAAAGTTAGAGTGAAAACAATCATGAAAATAGCAAGTGATTACTAACTAAGAAAATATGTCTACTGTTGCATTTATTTTTATTGATAAGATATTGTGTTAAACTTGACTTTGTTTTTGCAAAATAATTCAATTTTTTTTTTAGATAATATAATTCATGAACAGAGTTTTATATACATGTCTCACTATATCAGAGAACGAAACAATCTAAATAATATATCATCATTATTATTTTCTGGAATAATTTTTATAAAATGACGTTAAGATACTTAAGAATTTATTTCCTGTTGAAAAAATAAAAATGTAAGCAGCTCTTTTTTGTCTGATGTTAATTGTAAAAGTCTTTGAAATGTTTTCTGTCTGAAAATGTCTCGGTTTTATGCAGTGTGTGAGTAGACATACAATGACCTTGTCTTGAACGAAGAACAAATAAATATTTCAAATACCTGGTAATATAAAAACTATCGAGAGCAACATAAGAAAACGAAAGAATTGAAAGGCAAAATTACCGTATGCAGAAATTATCATGATAATGTAAATAAAAAAAAGGAAAAAAGTAGAGAAAACAGAAATCAAAAAAAAATGACGTACTTATTTTTCATGACGTGACGGAAAGGACAATATGACAAGCAGCATTAAAAAAGTGTTCTCTTCTATTAGTAAAAAAAAGTTAAAGTAAAAGGGATATTGTACACATTCGAAATACTTGTTGATATGTGAATCATTATATCTACATGTCTCAATAATTATTGATTTCATCCAAGAATCTAACTTCCACAACCACTTTTCAATCATCATCATCATCTGATAGTTGTAGCGAAATCGTGTGTGTTCTGTTTCTTATTTTGTTCATTAATCATCAGTAAAATAGTCATCTTAACAGCATCGTCTTCTTTGTTTTTTCTTCTTATCGCTGTATGCATTTCATGCAATTTGTTACTAGTAAACCATAATGATCACTGAATGACGATATACTACAAATAAAGACAGTGTATAGATGCGTACATCTTTAATCGCATTAGAATGCACGAAGAGCAAAAAGGCAAATCTGTTAAGAAAATAAAGGAAAAAAGTTCTATATGAACTGATCGAGTAGAGAGACGTTAGATGCTATTTTTATAGAAAGTGATAGAATCATTTTGATGAAATTAAGTGATAAACGACATGAACTAAGGATTCTGAAGAAGAGAAAATGAATGATTTTTTACGGCCATGGGATTATAAGATTTTGTCTATTTTTTTTCTCTAGAAATTACAAACATGAACACAGACAAAACTTTGCTTATCAATGATCATATTGATAGCGATGTCTTATGTGCAAAAGAAAATACAGTCATCATCATGTTTTTTTTGTCTTTCTCTCTATTTTCTTCAAATCTACAACATAATAAGTCATATTCAAACGATCTTTTCTTTTCATCCCTAATATAATCAATCATTGAAAAACTTGTTATTAATAGATTTACATCTTACTATATCAAATAAATGACAAAATAATACCCTTTTGTTATATTATAAACGAAAAAAATATTTGAACGAAACATAGTAATAAATAATAATTAAATGCTTGTTATCTGTCATTATTAATGTTCTCAATAGTTTTTCGTTTTGATAAAAATTAATAAACAAAATTTTTACGATTATTCTTTCTAGGACTTTTATTCTCTTGTTCGTTTAGGTGAGTAAAAGATGAGAAAAAAATCATAGCTCCTGTTTGTTTTATTCTAGTTGTGACTGTATATCCTTGCCTCATTTTTCTCTAACGTTCTTGTACATGACTATTAGAGATTTGTCTCAAATTCATAGCTATATTCTGAACATAATGAAGGGGTGCCATTTTATTTACTACGTTAAATCAGTCTCTGCACAAAAAGAAAAGACCATTTAAGATTAATAAGGAGCTGATGAAGCATTGATTTTCCGTGTACGAAGATTTTTGGAGAGACATGGCTAGACTTGACAGTTCTGTATGATGAACGTTTAAAGTGCTCTAAAGTGCAAAAGAAAAATGTTGCTGATTATTAATTTGCTCCAATCACATATACTAGTCATTGGGAGTGTCTTAGAGCACTCTTTAATTGGTTAATTGTTTGTATTCAGTGTAATTTTAAATAGTACTAGTCGTACAAAAAAAGCTATTTATAGACAAGTAAACAAGGTCAAGGTTCTATCATTTAGTTGATTGAATTATACAATCAAGTGATCAATGTTTACACATCAATATACATTCGATTATACTATTTAATAGTATTGAACTCAGAACTTGTTCTAGTTTTTTTATTACGAAGTTTCTATTGTATGATGCTAAATAGATGAGAAAAGATTGAATAAGCTATATAGAGACAGGATTTACTTTTTTTGAGTAATTTCTTCTGACAAATTTGAACCCGAGGCGATGAAATATTTTTAAACGAAGAGAAACTCAACAGATGTTTATTTGTTATTCAACATAATACGTTTTTTACATATTACTTTAGCGTAGGGCTGAGCGAAGTTCACGTAATGAAACATTTCAGACTATTTAGTTCTGCGAGAGTTTTTAACTTTTTTTTTTCTTATAATCTATTCGAAAATTGATCTAGTGGATCATTTCGGTAACATTCATTGATTATAATCTGAAATATTGACAGCAACACTATGCTTGAAAGAAAGTACTTCCAATCTAATCAAATATGTAATAATGTAACATCATTTTTCAATGCATGAAGAATCATATCATTATCTTCTAATGTCTTAATAGATTCACGATGTCGAATAGATCCACTGAAAATGTAGGGAAGCATATAGATAAATCTTTTTCAGAGTCTATTTAATTATTATTTTTTCTGTAGTTTTAATTATTGGAATTGTTTTTTTCAAGGTTAATGCATGAGTAATAATATCATGACAGAGAAGACAAGTGCTCGAATACAAATAATTCTGCTTTTTGAATACATAATTCTACGATTGGCTTAATTTACATACCACTCTGTTGAAATAAAGTAAAACATGACGACATAAATATCAGACTTAACTATCATTCCAATTTTTGCAGTTTTTCTGCGCTACAATGTATTATTAAATACATGTGAAATAAGTTTCAAACGTTGCACTTAAATGAGGTTTATCAAGTCAGATAATGCCAGATTCGATAGTTATCAAAGATGAAAACTATAATTCCGGTGACGGTAACAAGGAGACTTATTCAAGCGTTAAATTGCTTTTCGATCTGGATGATATTTGTTTAATGAGTATCAATGATAGGTTTCCGAGCTTCCGCTCTCGCGATATTGAAATTTTACTAATTTTTTTCAACACAAAGCTCTAGTCACCTGAATAATTGACTTTCGAATTTTAACTTTAAATTTTGCAGGAGTCAAGTTGTTTTAATGAAATTATTGATTGGACAATTCGTAATTTTTCTGACATCTCCTATTCTAAGGTATTCAATATTCAAAATTCTTTCATCTGTAAAAGTAAATTGACATTTCCAGAAAGGAAATAATAGGAAAGATAAAACTTGCACAATGAACTAAGGTCATTAGGAACTTTGTTCATGTAAAATTTGAAATCGAAACTTTTATGTGGCCTGAGAGGAATACGACTTTTTCTTGAAAAATTCGGTAAAATTTCGAATTCTTAAAAACGAAGATCTGGAAAATCAAATTATTCTAGACTTTTTTATTAATCACTAATATTCATCAAATGAATATTGACTAGATCGAAAAATGATTGAACATCTGGAGAGGTTTCCTCGTAAGCCCCCATACTGCCGAATTCTGATTATGCTCAAACCTTACCAGCTTACACACGTTTTGCCGCCCATGTTGTGAGCTAAGCTACTTAACCCATGTAAAAAAAAGGTTATAAGAAAAAGTTAAAAATCAGAGTAAAAATCGATTATAATGGCACTATTATAATCTGATTTTAATCAGATTTCCCAGCCTTAAAAGACAAATTTTATTTGATTTAACCCTCTTTAATCTATTTTAAGCGGTTAAAAAAACTTTAATCAATTAAAATCGATTTTTCATAATAAATTATAATTGATTTAATTTTAATAATCAATTAAAATAGATTAAAAAAGATTAAATCAAATAAAACCTGTCTTTTAAGGCTGACAAACCTGATTAAAATCAGATTATAATAGTGCCATTATAATCGATTTTTAATCTGATTTTTAACCTTTTCCTATAACTTTTTTTTTACATGGGAATTTATATGCCGAACAAACCCTAACTTTAAATTACCAGAATTTAAACTTTTGAAACTAAATTAAATTCATGTAATTCAAATTTTTTCTTAAATACAAATCATCAGAATTTATATTAAAAATGGAATCATAATACTTACCAAATATTTTAATTCATTTCACATTAGATTATCTTTTGATTAGTTCTAAAATGAAATAAATTATGAAATAGGTTATTTTTCAGTCCTAATTTGGACATAAAGGAGATATTTTTGTGTGTTCGTCTACTATTTTTCTTTTTGTTTCCGTATACTTTGGTATTTGAATCATACAAAAGTTCGGGAGCTTCCCTCCTTCAAGAAGTATACAAATGCATTTCGAGTGATGAAGTAGCGAAATCACGAAGACTTAAAGAAGTATCATGAGATAGATTATAAGATCAATGCACAAAACATGCTCTCTACTTGATACTTCATAACTCGATTTGTGAGTCTTTTTTTATTGTCATTCTGCTGCGAAAAGCAATTAGTAAGAGAAATGGCAATCTATATTGAATTAAGTATAATATCTCTTGCTGCTTTCTGATATTGTAGCGTAATAATCCATCCTCAACAACCAACCATAAGAAGATAAGCACGCATTTATAAGATATTGTATGAGAAGCTTAAAGTGTTTATTACTCGTGCACATAATAGGGAACGATAATGCATTTATTCTTTGCCACAATGGTTATTTTTCGTCATTGCAAAATAAAGAGATTGAAATTCTATTTTAGAATGCATCTAATTACAGTTGATGCCATTTTCTAGAAAATGAATTAATGATAAATAGCCTATAAAATGGTTGATATAGGTTTTGGCTATTATTGAAACTATTTCAAAATATTCAAATCGTATGTCTTTGAATATTTTTTTTAATGATCTACGAAATATAAGGGTGTTAATCTGCTCTCTTGACTGTCTACACTAATATCAATCTATGATAACGTCACGATCTGTCATCAGAATATTCGTCATGATGTGGAAGATTGCCTGGTCAAATATTCGAATCCATCGTTTGTATTCGTTTTGTAATCATTTTCTTGTTTTATCGACTAGTCTAGACAGAAGATAATTTGGTTTAAGTACTTATTTATTAATGTTAAAATTAAATTAAATGCTTTGGTTTTATTTTTCATTAGAATTATTTCATGGAAATATGTTATCATTGAATTAGAATTATTCTAAAATTTCATATATATATATATATTCTATTTGCGGAAAGGTCTAAGAGAGTTCAAACTCAAAAATTCTCGAAATACAATGAAATTACTCTATGTTATGGAGAACTTTTGAGTAAGAACTGTTCAGGAACTACCTACAAGTAGCTTATATACTAGAATTAAAAATGATACTTATTCAATACTACCACCATCACATTAATTATTTCAATCTAAAACAATACCAAAGTTGTAAAGTAAATTTTAATGCCAATGCTTTAATAATAGTATTTTGTTATATAAATGCTAATATGATACGCTTACTAAGTTGTGACTAGTCTGGATGTGGTCTCAGAAGGTTTTCTTGTAGGCGAGAAATTATAATTGGTACACAAGACATGTTTCAGACTAGACATAATGATTACTTCAAATATTTTAAACCAATTACGTTAATCATCTACACTTACTTTTTGATTATGCGTTGTATACTAGGTTTTAATATTCACATTTAAATATATATAATGGTATTGTAACTATTATTTAAATAAATTAAACAAGACTTTGACATATTATAAAGTAACATAATAGAACTTGTTTTGTTCTATTAGCCAAAGTCTAACTTGTCATGTATATACATAGAAGTAATGAAGTAATCTATCTAGCGAAGATGTATAGATAAATAAATGGACAATCACTGTTCTGAGATAAGCAACAACAGATGGCCGTAATCATCTTTTCCGCAATTTACTTATGTATCACTGATAGGTGTCGGATGTTGTCTTCGAAGAATTGACATCGGCTAATATGTAAAATGACATACGAATCTCAATTAGCTTCCATAATAAAAACAAACATCATTAACGTAATATTGTTAGGTCGCTAAAGCTACATCGTCAACCAGTAAATAATACAAGATAAATGCATTTGTATCATACACGATTTATTTGTAGCATATCTAGGTTATATCTAGAATAGCGATCATGCTTGATGGGAAACTAATTATCGGATCATCAAATTTCAACGACGAGAAAAATCTCATAAAAATACCACATGGAGTAAGAATGGAAAATAGAGTCCAATGTTCTAATTCTGTCGAAAAAAAAACCATGCTTAGTATTTCTCTGATAATTAAAGTTATATGCATCGCAGAGAAGTGGTTTTTTTTTTCTTTTCGGATGATAGCAAACATTTCTCTATTTGATTGATATAAAGTTAATTAATTAATCACTTAGAAGAATAGTGATAATAGATATGGGAATCGAATTTGATGGAATTTTAGTATATTTATAATTTTACCGAATGTATATCAAATACATCGGTCTATTAAAGATAAGATTGGTGATATAACCTCGACTAAAACAGATCATCATCATTCTTTAATCATCTGAAAGCTCTTTTCAAGAGCTAGATACTTGTATGAGATAAGCAGAAATAGACCTTGTTTGGTTGTATTTATTATAGAATCTTTTTCTTCCTAAGAAAACAGCATATAGAAACATAATCATATCTCAATTCTTACCAAATTTTATGCTAAAATTCTGAAATTGATTCCAAGCGGTTTCTAGAAATTTTTCAACTAGTAACTTTTTACTATCTGCATATCAAGTTGTAGTCTGATTAAGCTTGGTTAAACCCAATTCAAAAATCTTTTTAGTTTCAAGTTTAATAAAATTACAGTAATATTTGATTATAAGGTAAGAGTGTAGCAAGGCTTTATATGCCAAAGTATGTCATGTATGAACTTAATTATTAGAATCAGCATATGACTTTTTTAACATCTATTTAAATCAGACTACTATCGAAATGATTGATTAGCAAATCAAACAGTTGCTTGTCTGAAAATTTCTAGAGAGCATCGCAGAATTGATTTTAGAATTTTAGTAAAAACTTTACTAAGAATTGAAACGCTATTGTGTTTCTACATGCTGTTTTCTAAGGTAAAAAAGGATATAATGATAGATTTAATCAGAAGAAGGAACAAAGAAGATCCATTTGTGCTTATCTCATATAAGTATGTAGCTTTTGAATAGAGTTTTCAGATGACATAAGAATGAGGTTGATCTGTTTTAATCGAAGTAACATCCTCAAGTTTATCTTGGATAGCTTAGTATAGTTTATATATGTTCCACAGAATTAAGAGCATACTAATATTCAATCAAATTTGATTCCCTTTCTATTGTTATTCTTTGCTTAAGCCGTTAAGTAATTATTTTTATACTAGTCAGTAGAGAGATGTTTATTCTCATCTGAAAAGAATACATTGCTTCGCTATAACCTACATAACTTGAATTACCAGACACATACTAAGAGTTTTTTTTTCAACGAAATAAAAAACATCGGACTGTACATGATGTATATAAGAAACGAGTGATTACAAAATAACGGGTGGCAAGTATCAATGAACAATAAGGATAATTACAAGCATACATATGCAATAGAAACGACAATAGATCTATTTGAATTACTATTCAATGGTATACACTGGAAACTGGCATAGTCATGTCACTTATTCAGTATAAAACGTTGAAAATAGATCAAAAATAAGTTTCTGCTGATAAAATGAACTTCATTAGTACATACTTAATTACATGATCACGATTATAAAACAAAAACAAATGATGTCAAATATGGAATGTTTGAATTCTTTTGGTTTTCTAGTGATAAATAATAAATTGTTTCTTTTCTTATTTTTAAAGCTCATCATTTATTTTTGTCATATGAATGACAAATACGCAAATATTTTCATAATTATCACGTGAAGAAGAAAATTATATATATATATATATATAAATATATATGACTTTTACGTTAAGAACTTTTTAAGATTGTTGTTATTCTTCACCAATATATGTCATATATTAGCTGATATAAATTGTTTTTTGATGACGAAATATACTTGTTGAGATTATGAATACTAGTAGTGCATTCAACTGATTATGCAATTGATAAATCGACACACTTATAATGGGAAAAAAGCGTTTTTAAGGCCATAAACAGTTATCAAAAAAGAAAAAGGATAATTATAAATTTCTCATTATGAGTACATCGATCTTCATCAAAGTCCAAGACTATTAAATAAAACTTCTTTGGAAAGACTGAATAATTATAACACACTTGTGAAATTTAATGTATTTTATTTCAACATAAAAAATAAACAACTGTAGTAACAAAAAAACAAAAACTTGAACATTTCGAGAGAAAAATTTTCCAATATACACAACGAATGAGAATTTTAACTGCCTCGTTTTTGTTAATAACATATCAATATGATTAGTAATTTAATAATTTTAATCAATAAAGTAGTATTGTCTTATAATATACATTGCAAAAAAAAAATAGAGTAAATTTGTCAAATTAGGATACATAAAATTTTCTTGTTTACTATCTTCACAAGTTCTATAAAATTCGAATAATTTATTTATAAGAAAAGCATCATTCATCATTTGAGAATTAATCATGATGTTATTATATTAACTAATTTATTTTTCTTTTTTTCAATTTGTTGAATGTATTGAAAGTCATTGGGCTAATTAAATGGATAATGAATGATAATTTTGTTAGAATAGAATAACCATGAATAGCTCGTTTGATGATGCTATGAATTGTAATCTATTATCAATAATAGAAGAATAAGATGAATTTATACGTGTTGTATTTTTCAATAACAAATCAGTTAGCTTCTGTTAGTTTTTTTTCTCTTTCTATCTTTTCTGAAATATCACAAAGCCATGTCATAATAATTTATGTACGCTAAATCAACTCTACTGTTGTCAGTATTATCTATTGTATTCATTATCAATGCTTTTTTATAATTGCTTTGATAATCATCGCTGATTCATCTATTTATTATGTAAATATTATGGATAAAAGTAATTGAGTTTGGGTACAGTTTGAAAGATCTCTATGATGTATTTTTATATGCTCATACAGATATGTAAAAGGCGTTCGAACGTATCAACATGGTTTAATATACTTATATATAGATACATTTAGATACTATTACGTAAATTGTTTTTAAGTTTTATGTCTAGATTGCATTTAAGAATGTTCAGAAAATGAACCATCATTGAAGCACATTTCAATTATTAAAACTTTGCAACAAAACATTCTTTTTCATTTTGTGTATAAAATAGAAACAAAATGAATGCTGATTGAGCCAGTCTTTAACCCTGTTTGGATCTTATTCAGAAAAATTTAAATTTGATCTAGAAGTTTTCAATCACATTTAAAACGAGTAAAAATAATAACTATCTTTACAAATAAATATGTTCTAGGTTCGTATATAATATTATTCAAATAATTCAAACTTTATATCTGATTAAGAATTATATCTAGAAATATCTTCTTCTTCAAATTAAATTAAATTAAATCTATCCTATTTGTCAGTGATGGGATCGGTTCAATTTGAAATTTTTTCGGTTCGGTTCGATTCCAAATATTCGGAACCGATTTCGATCCAAATATATATTTAACTTTGTCAGCATGCTCTTACAAACATCTTTATTTCTTATTCTTTTCTCTTCTTATTTCCTCTCTCTCTTTTTCTCTTCTACTTTCCTATCCGGCCGTGACAATTTCAATAAATGATCACTCTTTTCTTCTGTTCTAAATGTAAGAACATTCTAATAAAAGAATACGTTGGACGTCATCTTCTTTATATAAAATAGTCTAGGCTGGAGTAAAGGACACTTATTCATCTCTCTCTTTGTATTTCACTTATATATTTCTCTCACTTGTGTTTGAAAGTATATGTATATGTAATAGAAAAAAGAAAAGGAAAGATAATAATTCGAATAAAATTGGATTTCGGCTGAATTGAACCGAAGATTTTACAAACACCAAGTTTTGTTAGAGAGAAAGAGATCTGTAACAAACATATTCACTAAGAGTGGATGAAGAAAGTGTAGCAAATTTCTTAATTTTACTCAACTACTCATTAATTTCATTCAGTGCGCCCTTTTACAGACTACATTTCAGTATGAAGCACTCATATATATATATATATAAATAAGTATCAATTAATTGTCTTGTTGTAATAACTCTTAGGTGATGACAATAACATTACTTTCTTTGTAACGTTCAAGGAATATATAACAATGAGCATTTAAGTTAAGAACAGATCACCTAAATGATGATCGGGACAGTTGCGCGCGGACACTTGCTCGCTATAGGACCCTAAGTAACTGTTATAGCGAACAAGTGTCCAAACGAGCAAGAGTCCGCGCGCAACTGTCCTAAACCTTCTAAATAATATTTCGAAATACATCGATAAACAAAGTCTGTAAAAGTCATTGAAATTGTCTATTTTGCAATGATAGGTAGATTATTTCTCTCAATTTTAGGTGCTCTATCATATAGGTCTTGTAAATTGAGAGTAAAACTGGATTTAATAAGGTAGTAAATAATTACTATAAGGTATTACTTAATGTTTTTCTATTAAAATGAGTGTATCATATAAAATGTAGTCCCTATATATCTGCACTGAACGACAACAAAAAAATACCTTGAACGGCTCTTGATTAGAAAAAAAATTGACTAACTACTGAAAATGAATTAGTCTTCTATCATCGAAAATTTCTTTTATTCTGAAAACGAAAATACTCATGTTCTTAACATTATTTCTACTACAAATTTCTAGTTCGTTTTTAGAATTATTAATGACGTTTTAAGCATGTCTTCAATAAAGGTTTTTAGGGGAATATTCTTAGAAAACAATAAAAACTTTTTAATCTTCTTTTCATCCTTGATTTTCGAATCGGTTTGAGATTTTTTCGACTCGATTCGATTCTGTTTCAAAAAAAAAACACAAACCGATCCCATCACTGCTATTTATAATTTAATAATCATGTAACTTTTGAATAGAATAGATTTCTGCAGTATTTCTATAGTTCTAAATAATACATAACATGAACTTTTCATTAATAACTTATATTAATATCTTTATTTGTTAAATCTCTGTTGAATTATTCATCTACTCTGTTAATAAAAACTCAATGTCATTCATGGCGTCACAGTATTCGCATATAAAGATTTATCAACTTTGTTAAAAGGAATCGGAGGATTGGAATGACGTGATACAGTATGATTAGCTATTGGTTTATTCATTTGATCACCATGAATTTTAATATCCGGACTCATAGTATGTATTGATCTGTTTGTTTGATAATATGAATATTTTGTTGAAGGTACCGTTGATGGTGTTACATCGATAACTTCATCAACTGGTTTCTGACGATTGTTATAACGATTATTAATATGACATGTAACATAAATTGTCCATAAACCAAGTAATAGACAAAGACAGCCACAAATAATTTCTGAAATGAGTACAGGCATAAATGACAATGCTGTTCGACTAATAATTTTAACACAACCACGTTGTTCATCTTGATCAGCATAAATCATTCGATATTTCTCTTCTCGATTGCATTCAGCTGCTTTAGAATATACTTTCGTCCATGTTAAATCTTGTGTTGTACAACAATCATTACTATTTTCAATATTAAGTAGTTCATCACGTGCTGATGTTTCTTTATTTTATTAAAATTTATTATTATTATTTACTAAATATGGCCTTTTTTTTCTTTCTCTTTACTTACTATTATGAATAATAAAATCAACAAGTAATCGTTCAATATCAATAGGAAAATTCTCAACTATATTTTGAACAAATCCAAGCATAATAACACTGAGAACAATAAGACCAATACCTAAAATAATATTTGAAACAATAGATATGATCAACATTTCTATTCGACCATCGATAAGAACAGTAATAAAACCAAGTATTGATGACATACATACAATAATACTCATAATAATAGCTATGGTTGGAAATGATTTATTAATTTTATTTGTTACATAGTCACGTTTTCGTTCACGATTTAATAAACTTGCATCACGCTGTAATCGATAAAGACTTAAAACAAATGTTATGGAAGCAGTAATAATTACTAGACAGCCAAGAAAATATAAAATGTAATTTCTAAGTTTATGTTTTAAATGCGGCATCGTATTGTGTAGTTAGATGATTAGAAGAAAACGCGCTGAATATATGTCACAGAAACCTTTGAATGTAAATAAGATTGTGAAATAAAAGAAAGTTATTTATTTGCTCTTGAATTCTAAAAGTATTTGAAGTTTCATTTGATTGTAATAAGTATTAGTACATTTGAAAAAAATAAGTTAATTAATTAATAAATATTGTTATCTGTACAAGAAGCGGTAGCATAATGTTTGTTATCAATAGATGAACTATTATAAATTGATTTATTAGAACTATATATTTTTCGAACCACATGAATTTCATTATAAGTTTCTATTATAATCTCAAATGTTTTTTTTTTTGTGTTTTGACATCGATGTGGGAAAACTTGACCTTGTCTTATTGTGTTGTCATAATAAAAAAGAAAGCTATTAAAACTATACACTAGAAAAAAAGATTAAATATTTTCTTTTTTTTGCTTGAATTGCACAATGAATCATTTCAGAAAAAACAAAATACTATTCTTATGTTTAATCATGAATAACTTTTAGTTGTTCCATATTTTTTTTCACCAAAGTGAACCCAATTGTTTTTTCTGCATTTTTATAATTAAAGTCTAATATCATCAACATCATCAACATTCGTGCCTACATAATATAAGCAACACTTGATTAAACAATGGAATAAGCGTTTGCTTATTTTTTTGTGGTTTGGGAATATTTTTTTTCTCATCTTTTTTTCTTTCCCGGTTGTCTTTCTCTTGTCGTCCTATTGATTCAAGTTGTGGTTACTCCTTTAAGAAGATCACTTTTTTTTCATGAACGATAAAACTATAACATAGGAAAAAAGGACGCTAAAAACACTGACAGACAGAGAAAGAACAAGCAAAAGAAAAATGTAAAGAAAAAAAACGAATAGCAAAATGTCAGAACTATCACCATACTTGTTCCATACATTTTCTTTTCTTGAGTGATGATCGTGTTTCTCGGATTTTCCTTCGTACCCGTCCGCTAGTAATGAACTCTGCATGTATGTTTATTCTAGTTCTTTTTTTCTACTCTTTTTTTTTTCTATTCCTTTTTTTTGCTTTCTATCCAAGTTTGACAAGAAAATGAGAACGAACATTCATCTAGCATTTATGATTGTAGATCGTGTTTTCTTTTTTTTTTTCTAGATCTAATTTCTAGTACTGTACCCCATTATTAAGAAAAGCTAAACAATAATGGATAGTAATACAGGAGGTATTAGAAAAAACAGATATTTCTAATTTAGAATAATTTTTTTTCTTGTATTTCGTATTTTTGTGCTTAGCTCATGCCGCAATGACACCAATTAATGAAAATGTCTGTCTTAGTGCTTGTACAAGCAAAGATGATTTTGATAAATTAAAACAAGGTTTAACATTACTTGAACAAGCTAAAATTTATGACCATAATCGAGATTATTATGCTGCTATACGTCATTATCGTGATGGAGTTGATTATTTGATGGATGAATTTATGTCTCGCACATGTGCCAATGAACAATCGAAAGAATATCTTCGACTGAAATGCCATAAAATATTAAACCGTGTTGATATTTTAAAAAAATTAATTAAACAACAAGAACATGAAACAATACAAGAAGCTATAAATAATGATGAACAACAGCAAAAAGATAGCAAATCTTAATCTGTATGTGTTTGTCTATGTTTCCGTAGAAATTAACATATTAACGTTAAAATAAAATTGACTCTTTTGTCTTGTGTTTCTCTGCATTGTCTTTTCCTTAATCTTTAAATTGTAGATGAAATAGACTAAACTAAACTTCATTCGAATGGATACAACTAATGCATATGCTTCATCTGATAAAATTCCAATAGCAATACCATATCAGCTCACAACATCCTTAGCACGTCTATCAATAACAGAAGAAAATGAATTTGTTGCTCGAAATCAGTTTCGTTTAGCATTAGTGTTTAGTGGTCTATGGCTTTCCTATTGTTGGTGGCTTTCGGAACGATATCGTTTTGATTTCGGTCGATATACAACTATCATCCGTCTTCTATTTTGTATTGTACATGTTTTAACTGTATGGAAATTTTTTCAGTATATTATTAAAGTTGCCTATCGTCTATATCGTTTCACTAAACGACTACGAGCAGCTATACCACGACATTTAACAATGATTATATTATCACTCGTCTTATTTGCATTATTAACATTTGTTCTTAATTTTAAACAATTTTTAAGAGATGCTTTTGCGATAGTAGATTAACAGGTTTCTTTTTTTTCTAAATTCGTTTATTTATTTATTTATTTTTGTGTTTTCAAGTATTTAAATATGTAATTTTGTCATGTTATTGCAGTTATAATCAGTGACTGTTTAACAACAATATTTTCGATAATTCTTCAATACGAAACCATATGTAATTTGATATAGAATAGAAAAAATAAACAGAAAAGATGGGTAATGTTTTCAGAGGAAATCGGTGCTATTGAATTTTTATGATTTGTTTGGATAAAAAAAGAACCAAAAATTATTATGAAAACAATACTTAATATTTAAGTTTTTATCATATTTTTAAATGGTTTTAGTAAACACTTATACGCTTAAAACTCACGAGGGAACATTCCCAACTGTCATATTGCTTTTCAGTCTAGCGTATGCGCGTCATGTAAGCTTTAATGATCTATGAATGCTCTGAAAAAAGTTCGTGCTGGTACCTTATTACTACCGAGATATTGCATTTTTACTGTACGCTTAAGAAAAAAAAAACCGTGGTCCTCCTCAAGAATACTAGGAAAACGGGGTTTCGAACTTCGACTTGAAACTTTGCATGGAGATAGACCTCAATGAGAATAGTTTATTGTGAAAATTTCAGATCTTTTTGTTGTTCCTATCCTAAGATACAGCTATGGTAAAATCGCTGATATACATCAGCAGATTCCGATATTCTTATTTCAGACTAGAAGCAATCAAGAGATCTGAAACTTTCACAATAAACTATTCTCATTGAGGTCTATCTCTATGGAAAGTTTCAAGTTGAAGTTCGAAACTCCGTTTTCCTAGTGTTCCTGAGGAGGACCACGGCTTTTTTTCTTAAACATACAGTAAAAATGCAATATCTCGGTAGTAATAAGCTAGCAGCACGAACTTTTTTCAGAGTATTCATAGATCATTAGGACCTACATGATGCGCATACGCTCGACTCAAAAGCGATGTGACAGTTGGGAATGTTCCATCGTCAGTTATATTTTCAGTTTTTTAAAGGTACTCATGGAGATCTTTGTGTACCCATGTTCTTGGGCATATGCACTGGTTATCGAATGCAAGCCAAAGGAATCATATATCAGTAGATACTTCAGAAAAAAATATTTACAAATTTGGTACGACAATCGTTTATCAGAAATGTAAAAACAAACAACATCTTTTTAGGATACTTTGTTAAATACCATCAATGTTAAATACAAATCGTCTTTTGTATTATATTAAAGTTCATTCACTCAAAATTTTGTGTCAGTCGATCGAGTCTTTTTTTTGCAAACTACTAGCTGATGTATAAATTCTTTCTAAATAAACATGTGAATCAGAGCTGAACACAGTATATCTTTATCTTTCATGTACTCCTGTCTGACTCTGTCCTAGCAGGCGGCAGGACAGCACAGCACAGCATAACCGCCTTGTCCTGCATTCAGCTGTGATGCGAACATTTTCCAAATGAAGGTCGTTTTGTTTACTGGATCAGAACTGATGTTATAATCGTAATCAACATAAAAATGATGTTAGTCTATGTATGTTTCCTAATTTTCTGACAACTTTTGTTCTTTGACTAATTTCTTAACGATACTCTAATTAGAGTCAAGCTGAAGATTTTGACGAAAAATCAAGCTCGTCAGAAATTTTTGATATGTATATAGGTTAATGCCATTTTTTATGGTGATACTGTTTGTGATATTTGCTTTGATTGAAAAGTTAATTTTCGCGACCGACATTACTGAATACCAGAAAAAAAATGCTCTTTTCCCTATGCGAAAAAAAACGGTCTTCATTCGAAACATATTCGCATCTTTATTTCTGAAGAAATCATACATGAGCTAGTAGTTTGTAAAAAGGACTCGATCGAATGACGCAAAATTTTGAGTGACTGAACTTTAATCTAATACAAAAGACGATTTATATTTATTACTGGTTGTGTTTAAAAAAGTATCCTAAAAAGAAGTTGTTTGTTTTTACATTTCTGATAAATGATCGTCGTACAAAATTTGTAAATATTTTTTTCTAAAATATCTACTGATATATAATTCATTTGGCTTGAATCCAATAATTAGTGCATAAGTCAACGAACATGAGTAGACTGTGCCAATCAAGGATATCATTGAGTATGGTTGAGTAAAAGAAAATATGACCAAGTCCTAATCTTGTAAGTACTCACTGTAATCATTGAAAAATGATAAAAATCTCACTATCAAGTATTGTTTCTATGATCATTTTTGTTCATTTTATTCAAACAGATCATTAAAATTCCATAGTATTGATTCCTATTGAAAGCTTCACCGACCATTCTAAATTTTTTTTCAAACTTGTGTATCTCGAATAAAATATACGATGTATAAGAATAAGTCTCTCGTTTAATGAAGTACCATCTATGATCTCCTGACTTGTAAATGCATCAGATGATACGTACCTATTAAAATAATTAGTAGACAAATTTGAACCAAAACCGTTATTTGATGGACACTGGTGTATTGTTCATCGATATTGCATCGAAATGCGGTGAACTTACTCAAGTTCATGAGAAAATAGTCTTAATAAAAAACCGAAACTTGAAAAATATTTTAAGAGCAATGAATGTAATTTGGCTGGTTAAAGTTATTCTTATTACATAGTACGTCTCGTATTACTGGTTTTAAAGAATAAAGATGCTGATAGACGAGTATGATCATGTAGAATTTCGATGATTATATAAATATAATAGTATAGATATGGTAGTTTCCGTTCTAAAATATTTGCCCGAAGACATTGTCAGAAGAGCATTAGAAGAATGTCCAACACAATTCTCTTATCATTTGTTGCCGAAATCTTTAGATGCATCAATCAAACTCGATGAAATCTTATTGGATCTAGATAAAATCTAATCAATTTATTTTTAAGCTAAGGCATTTCATAACACTCTGTCAGTGTATGTGACAATAAATAGAGAATCTCATATACAGTTAACAAGCAAAAACTTTTCATTAAAATCAATTATTGCCATGAATAATATGATGAGTATCATTACTAATGATATTTTTAAAAGTTGGCAAGTTTTTATATATTGTGTGCATTCTCGAAAGAGATGTCATAACTTTCATAATAATCTGTTTGGACCAATAGTTGTTCACTGTCTTATGTTGACTTCAATACACTTAGAGCTCCATGAGTTGTAACAAAGTTGGAAGACATAAATATACAGATATCTATAATTTAGATATTTTCGATAATCAAACATTTAAAAGTATTTTATTAGTTCGGGTGCAGTAATAACAGCATAGATGTTATTTGTAATACTTTAGAATCGAAATAGTAATAGTAAAAAAGTACTTTTATATAGACTATCAAATGTTGATGCAATCGGAAGGTTGCAGAATGGTGTTCTTCCTGTTTCTGAAATTTTAATTCCAGTTGCCTTGCATTTAGAGAAAATTTGCGCTGTATCTTTCTTTAATTTGTAAAGATTTAGGCTATACCTTTCTCTCGTTTTAGATGAACTATAAAAATCATATTTTATTTAAATCATTAGAGTTTGTAGACTATTTTTTTCTTTAATTTAGAAAGGTTTGGACTACATTGTTTTCCAATTTTGTGAAAATTCTATGTAAGGAAATTATTTCATCCATGAGATGACGATTGAAATTATCAAAAAAATATAATTACTTTCTACAACAAGTCGAAATGGTTTTGAATTATGTAGAGTTTTTTCTAGTAACAGAGTTTAGAATTATTTATTCAAATTTCTCAAATCACTTTGCGAACTTTATTACACTCGTCAATAAAAGATGAATTTGAAAAATTCTGTAAAATACTGTCTCAAAAACGCAACTAATTCTATGACTTATATAGACCAGAGACAATTCGCAATTGAGGAACTGAACTGGTATCACTCAGCCAGTTCTTTTCAACAGAAGTGGAACTGATAACTAGTTCCTTTTTTACAACTCGAACAAGTACTGAATAGAATTTCTACATTACCATTATCAGTATAGCAAATCCATATGAAAAGAAAAATATAAACCAAATGTAAGCCAAGCGACGCCAAAACTCGCAAAATCGTCTTTCAGTGAGTTCGAAGTGAGAATCCTACTATTCCTAACTCCATAAAATACTTTTTTTCTCAAATCAATCCGACTCTATATATAAATACATATGACTCTTTTTTATTGCCTTCTTTTACCACATCACGTACAAATCGAGATATTCTACATTTCTCATTTCAGAAATAATTAGTAGGAGGGAATGTATTACTTTGTCGTCCTTTAACTCACCAACAATTGAAAAGAATCAATAAGCGTAATCGGAACGCCTTTTTTCTAGATTTTGATTGTTAGTGCTATTCAATCACATCCAATACTATTCTACGGATATCTGCTAGTTCGATAATATTTTCTTTCGAGATACTGTCGTTTAAAATGTAGATTATGTCGCATATTAGTAATCCTCGGTTCATTTGAATATAAATCCGATGAGATCATTTAGCAAGATCGAAACACATGTCATAGCAACTAGTCGCACCACACCCTTCTAAACATGCATGTTGCGTCATTGTATACAGAAAAATCATTCTTATTATCATTCATACCAGGTAGAAAGTTATATGGGAAGCTATCACTAATCAAGTGAAGACTATGTGGAATCAATCTTAAGAGCTTTGAATTGCCGAAAACTAAAATTTTCCTATTAGTTCAGTTACTTATTTAATTGTCATAGAAAAATTTGAATTATAGGTAACAACATGTGTAAATTAGATTAATAAAAATTGTACTTAATAGAAAGAAATTGGAAGAAGGGTAGCTCTTAATTCTGTCACAAAATACACGACAAACCTGTTTTTTTCGAGTACCAATTACTGTTGTAAAGTAATAATAAGAAGAAATCCTGACATGATATATAGCACACAAGTTATATGCGAAAGTATTGTTGACACAGTCTTTTCGGAGATATTTTTCTTTTGAAAGATGTCCTTAACAAACAAAATATTACTCTTTTTTTTTCATTTTCCTTTAATCCGTGATTTATTCAGTGTTATTTATTCAACTAGAAGCTTATACAACCAGATATTTAAATAACACTTCTATGATTGATATGATGTACTTACAAGTATTTCCTACCAACAGGTTATATGAATTTCAAAGGGACCGTTCTATATTTGATCGCTAAATACCGCTCTTTTTTCTGCTTGTAAGTGCGACATTGAGAAAAATTATTGGCATTAAATTTGACTGCATTCACGTCAGCATGATCTGTTGCATGATCACAAAATTCAGCTAAATCATTGGAAAATATTCATTTGGCAATAATTCATTAGATAATAGTGTAATATGCTTTAGATTTTGATCGGATACATCAGTACTAACGATATTACTTGCTGTTGACCTATTGTAAAATTAGAATACATATGTTAAATAACATCAATACATTGATGGGCTTCTACATATGTAAATAAAAAAAGGCACAATTTTTCTTCGCTGTATATTTTTTTTCTTGTAATTGATTGAATATATACGGCCGAAAGAAACGAACTAAACAATTTATCGTTATCGTCGGATAATGAATATATATATACCATGTATATTCTTCATAAGTTTATCCATTCAATATGGTCGATAAC